>CM035099.1:35866983-36046324 GCA_020205505.1 Panax japonicus | reverse complement strand
AGAGTGCTCAATTGTTGGGAATCGTGTTTTCTCTACAATTCTACCTTGGCTTTGTGTAGCACATCTTGTAAGGTCTTAGCTCTGCACTCTACGATTCAGCTTCAACTGTGCAGACACTACGACTCTGAGATCCGATCTTGACACTACGATTTCTGTCGGTCTGTGCTGTGTGTCTTCATCTGATCTTGTTCGACTAGATCTTTGCCTTTGATACGATCAGTAGACTCTACGACTCTAAGTGTAGTTACGATCCTTATCTTGGTCGTTAGTAGACTCTACGACTCCGAGTGTAGTCTATGATTCTTAACTTAGCTTTGGCAGACGCTCGATTGGCTCGTTGGCAAGCTGTCTCTATGATTCTAAACATGACTTCCTCAGAAGACTACGGCTCCGAGGAAGTGCTACTCGACACACAACGATCCTTCCTCGTCTCTTCTGGAAGTGTACGAACTCCGAGATCTACAATCTTTCAGGCTACGATTCTGCCTTGATAGCTCTCAAGTTTTCCTCGACTCTCCTGGTAGACAACGATTTCTGATGCAGTGCTCGTCGATCAGACAAGCCTATCTGTTACAACATATGATCAACCTAACATGCTTGATCTTTCTATGTTTATAGTCCTTGTACATCATTTCTTTTTGAGGACTTTACAAAGCTGTTTTGCTTATGTAGGATCAACCTAACATATTTGATCAATTCATTCTAAGTCCTTATACATATGTTTCTATAATCTATCAGAGGACTTTACAGCTTTTCTTATTCCAAGCATACTTGCATATTCATTCATATATATCATAATCAAATCATATATAAATAAGAATAGCATTCACATGTTTATTCCTTACAGATCTGTTCATGTAGGGGTACTATTGACGAAGTACTATTCATAGGGTACTATTCACTCGGGTACTATTCATTTGGGGTACAATTCATGACAAAAATTAATTTCTTTTCTGTCCAAATTATTTTGATACATGAATATGATTCTTGAATTTTACTCCACAAAGAAGTTATCATGTTGATAATTTGGACATTCTTGAACTCTGAATAAATTAATTTATAAATCCTTAAAATTTATCATTGCTCTTACTTAATTGAATTTTTATATCATTGTCATCATCCTCATGTTTATATTGTGATGAAAGTCATCTTTGGCCCGTAGTGCATGGATGTATGGACTGTTGATTGGTATGATTATGACTATGTATCAGAATAATCATGACCTATATTGTTACAAATGATATGGTAAAAGTCCTCATTGGCCAGTAGTGTATTGATGGATAGTTGTTGGCATGATCATGACCACTGGTGATACTAACAAATATCATTGGCCCGTAGTGCATGGATAATTTGTGGATGTGATAATAATGAATATCATTGGCCTGTAGTGCATGGATAATTCATGGATGTGATACTAAGGAATATCTTTGGCCCGTAGTGCATGGATAATTCGATGATGTGTATTATTTATTGAGCTGTGTTACTGCGATAAAATATTGATGATGAACTTTTAAATCATAGAAGATAGTAGATATCATGCTCTACTTGACTCATCTAATGAATTGTTTATTCCGATGCAGTTAAACTTGTTGTCTATTGTATTCTATCAGTTTAACACTGTTGAAGGCTAACAATAATTTATTCTGCATTATCTTAGTCATAATATTCTTTACTGGGCTAGTTAAGCTCACCCTTTGCTTTCATTTTTCTCTTCAAGAAATGAGAATATAACTGGGGCTAGTCGGGAAATGGAGTGATGGTCCAAGATGGTGGTTATAGTAGTTCTCACTATTCTATGAAATAGTGTAATAATAATTATAATGAAGACTCCATTTGAGTTTGGATATTATCTACGAGACAATATTCGTGTTAAAACTCTCAGCTACGTTTTGTCGTATTGTATAAATGAAGTTTGTATTTAAGTTTTGTACCATGTATTTGGCGACTTGGAATGGGTGATATATACCTATTTTGGGGGTGTCACATACAATTATAAGGAAATGACTCCTATTCTAATTCGAGGACGGACGTGGTGAATTGATGCAGTGTGGTCAAGCTGTAAGTACAACCATGATCCAAGTTCAAGGTACACACACTGTGACAATTCAAAAATTTTAAAAATCTTAAATGATTAAATTAAGGGTTAAAGTTTAAAGCCTAGAGTGGAAATAGATGATTTATTTAAATTTTTTAAGAAAAATCTATACGGTTTAATAATTGAAAAGAGATAGGTGATATAAAATCTAAGAAAATGGTATGTTGAAATGATTCAATGATAAGGTTATGAGAAAGAATAAGATCTAAATCGATTAAGAATGATTCGATATTGTGATTCCGGGGACGAAATCCTTATAAGGGGGAAAGAATGTGATAACCTAAATTTTTGGGTAATATTAAAATAAGAATTTAATAAATAAAATTCTTATTAGATCATATGTTGTATGATATTATATTGCATAAGTGGGTTTGAACTATGTAATATGTGATGTTTATGCTTAATAAATATATTGTTATTATATATTTATTATATGTAAATAAATTGTAGGGGTAATTTATTAAAGAAAATGAGATGGGTAGAATTAAAATATTTTATAATATTAAATTATTTTTATATGGTAGATTGGTGGTATTAAATATACTTCACGTATAACCACTATTTTATTGAAGAAATCATATATTACACTATTGAGTGTAATGTATGCATGTATTTAATGTAGTGAATATATTAATATATTTACTACAGTTATATAAATTGTGAAGGCAATTTATAGAAAGGAAAGAAAATAATTGGATATATGATATTATTTATATTGTATGATGCCTTATAAGAAACTTTGTATGTATTAAATTCGAATTTGTATCAGTTACCATGATGTTCAGCACACACACACACTATACCAGTAATAATGGTGTAAGATTCGAGGATTGATAAGGAACTGTTGATTGGTTTAGATATGAAGTGTCGTAGTGTTTGTTTGATTTCTCTAAGGCCGATTGAATAAATTTGATTCTATGATGACTTCCGGATTCGTAGGCATATAGATTAGAAGCATTACATATCATGTCATTGCATTGTATAGTTTGTTAATTTTGTTTCGTGCTCGAGGACTGTCACGGTTTAAGTTTGGGAGATTTTGATAAGTGGGTTTTATACCCACAAATTAGGTCTTAATTCAAGCTTAATCGGTGTTAATTTGTTATTTTTATGTGTTGCTTTTATTTGTTTAGTGTTTTTTTTGTGTAGGTTAGGTGGTGTTGCAATTGATCAAAAAGGGTGAAATTGTGGTAAAATTTGGCAAGCTAGGAGCAAGTTAAGTCAACTAGCAGAAGCCATGCCCGCCTAGGCAGGCTCTTTTATGCCTAACACCCCCGCCGAGGAGGGAGGTCTTGATCTCAGTTAACAGTTTACTAGCCCGCCGGGGTTGGTTAAATACAAGCTTACACCCCTGCCGGGGTGGTGGTACGGGGATGTGAAGACTCCTAGTTTGTTTCTAATGCTACAGTAACGTGTGTTTAAGTGTTTGGGATGGCTTGGGAATCATATTGGCATGGATGTGTAATCAGAATACATGTCTTAGCAATATAATTTGACAACAAATAACAAGATGGAGAGATGTAAGGCAATTAACATTGATAGAAGACAGATTTTGGAGGAAGCATTGGAGTGAAGGTTTTTGAAGGATTTTTTATATCAATTGCAATTTGGGCTATAGAAAAGGGTGGTTCTGGATTTATTCTTTTCTTTTAGTTTTATATTTGTAATTGAGAGGATGTTTTCTTTAATTAATTCAGTTTTTATTTCATTGATGATGAACTAAATTACTTTTTAGGCTTATGATGGATCTTCAAGTGGAACGATGATTATGTAACTTTGATTTTCAGTTTAATAAGTTATTCCTCAGTTTATCTATATTAATTTTTGCTTGAATTTATGAATTGCTTGATCTCCAATTCTTTGTGGACTTGTATGGATTCAAGAGAGGAAATATGAGTCTAGACTTAGGTTATATAGCATATGTTCTTAAATTCTGTGAATGAATGAAATCTTGATGAATGTTAGGGTAGAGATATGCTTAACATCGAATGTAATCAGATAGAGAACTTGGACTTAAACATTCTTTGATTGTAATTCACATAGAGATATAGTGAGTTAGTTAATTAAGGTGTTTAACTTAATTCTATCTAATTTATGGATTTGAGTTGATATGGTGTTAGTGCATCAAGATGTGGCTAATTCTACTTAAGTATTCTTGATTAATAAACTAGGATTGTGATTTAAATTGGAATGAAGGGAAATAATCAGAGTGAAGCTTAGGGTGAAGTCGTAAGCCTAATTCTCCAATACTTGTTTGAAATTTTAGTTTTTAAGAATTGTGATTGTTTTGTGATCTTAGCATTTTTCATAACTTTAGTTTTTAATAATTTTAATCATTAAATTTGATAGTTTAATAAAATTGGAATTAATAGGAAGCTGGTAATTGTGAGGATTAAATTCATACTAATTTCTCTGTGGGAACGATACTCTACTTATCATTATATTACTTGTTGACCACGTATACTTTCGTGTTGTACGTATATAGAAGATACGCAATAAGTTTTTGGCGTCTTTGCCGGGGATTATTAGTATAGATTTTAATATTTTGCAATATATGTTTAATTAGTCCAGTTTTACCTAAACATATTTTTTTATTTTTGATTTGTTCGTTCTTATTTCATGTTTTTGAAGTTGGTTTATGCAAACTCGGTCCAAAAATCCAGACTTGCTTCCTTTTGAGGACGACATTGAGAGACGGTTTCAAAGGCTAAGTAAGTGGATTAAGGAGACAAGGGAAGACTTCAAAAATTCTAAAAAAGAAGAAGCAATGGCTGTCGAAGACCAGAAAGCGTTGAGGGATTTTGCTACACCCAAGGTGACTGAGCTTTAGTCGAGTATCACCTGGCTTGCTATAGCTGCGAACACATTTGAGATTAAGCTTAGGACTATTCAGATGATCCAAAACTCAGTTCAATTTGGGAGACTAGCAAATGATGATCCAAACGAACATTTGGTCAACTTTTTGGAAATTTGGTACACCTTCAGGTATAATGGGGTGTCGGATGACGCAGTTAGACTTCGCTTGTTCCCATTCACTGTGTGGGACAAGGTGAAGAGTTGGCTACACTCTCTACCACTGGGATCAATAACTACATGGGAAGACCTCGCTCAAAAATTTCTGGCAAAATTTTTCCCACCAGCAAAGACTGCAAAGATGAGAAACGAGATTACCATGTTTGAACAGCAACATGGGGAATCACTTTATGAGGCATGGGAAAGATACAAGGAATTTCTCAGAAAGTGCCTCATCACGGATTGCCTAAGTGGTTGCAAATGAACACTTTCTACAATGGATTACATGGAAATCTCAGGACTAGTATTGATGCAGCGTCGGGTGGAGCATTTATAGTGAAAAGTTATGAGGAGGCAAGTCAATTGATAGAGACAATGGCAGCTAACAACTGCCAGTGGCCCATAGCAATAATGACACAAGCTAAGGTAGCTGGAGTGTTAGAAGTAGATGGAGTGACGGCACTAGCAACGCAGATTTTAGCATTCTCTAAGAAAGTGGATGTTTTGTCGGGGGTACAGACTCAGCAGGTTGTAGTTATTTATGAATTGTGTGTGGGTGAACATCCGACGGAATAATGTGCAATCAACCCAACGTCAGTACAATTTATGGGTAGCTACAACAGGATTCCACAGAATATGTACCAAAATGCATACAATCAGAGGAATAGGAATCGCCCTAATTTTTTGTGGAGTAATAACCAACATCAACAAGCTCCACGACTAACTTATCCCCCAAGATTTCAGAATCAACATCAACAACCAACTCAACATCAAGAGAGAAAAACAAATTTAGAGGAGTTGTTGTCGAAGTATACAACGAGCAACGAGGCAGTGATGAAATCACAAGTTGTAGCCATCAAGAACCTAGAGAATTAGATAGGATAGCTTACCTTAGCATTAAACAATAGACCACAAGGGACTCTACCGAGTGACACCGAAAGAAATCCGAAGAAAAATCATGAGCAGTGTCAGGCAATCACTTTGAGAAGTGGAAAACATCTAGATGGGAAAAGTTCAGAAAATTCAGTTAGAACGAATGAAAAAGTTGATGAGAACAAAGTAGTTGAAGAAAAATAGGGTGAGGAAAAGCAAGTTGAACAAACAAAGTTAGATGACAAGCCAGTTGTGTATCCTCCACCGTCGTTTTAGCAGAGTCCAAAAACAGAAATTGGATAAGCAATTCGCAAAAATTTTGGAAGTTTTTAAGAGACTTCAGATTAACATCCCTTTCCTAGAAGCTCTAGAATAGATGCCAAGTTATGCTAAATTCATCAAAGAATTCTATCTAGGAAAAAGAAGTTGGAAGATTTTGAAACTGTGGCATTAACAAAGGAGTTTAGTGTCGTTTTACAGCGAAAGTTGCCACCTAAGTTGAAAGATCCGGGAAGTTTTACCATTCCATGCACAATTAGGAACACGGAATTTAACAAATGTTTATGTGATTTGGGGGCAAGGGTGAACCTTATGCCATTATCAGTTTATACAGAATTAGGTTTACCAGCTCCAAAGCCTACGAACATCTCATTGCAGTTGGCGGATAGGTCAGTCACATACCCAAGAGGCATTGTGGAGGATATTTTGGTTAAGGTAGACAAATTCATATTTCTCGCGGACTTCATAATTCTGGATTTTGAGAAAGATAAGAACATCCCAATCATCCTAGGGAGACCGTTCTTGTCTACGGGTAGGACTCTCATCGACGTGCAAAAAGGTTAACTAACCATGAGGGTCCAAGATCAGGAAGTAAAGTTCAACGTATTCATGAAATTTCCTACGAATGAAGAGGCGTGTTTCAGGATGGATGTCATTGATTAGATAATCAGCGAAGACATGGTTAAAAGTTTGGCTAATGATCCATTGGAAACGACATTATTGGGAATTGAAGATTTAGATGATCCAAAGTTTATGGATTACTTGTAGATGCTAGACTCTCTGCCACGAGTTAGCAGATTCAAAGAACCATTTAAACCATTGCACACAGAGGAAAGAGCCACAACAAGAATGAAACCTTCATTAGAGGAGCCACCTACACTTGAGCTTAAGCCACTCCCTAAACACCTCAAGTATACGTATTTAGGAAATTCTAATACTTTACATGTTATTATTTCTGATGCGCTTAACGAATTACAGGAAAACAAGTTGTTGATAGTGCTTAAAGAACATAAATCGGCTATAGGATGGACAATTGCAGATATCAAAGGAATCAACCCATTCTTTTGCATGCACAAAATTCTGATGGAAGAGGATGCAAAGCCAACAATGGAGCAAAAGAGTTGACTCAACCCAATCATGAAGGAAGTTGTGAAGAATGAAATCCAGAAATGGTTGGACGCGGGTATCATCTACCCAATTTCAAAGAGCAAGTGGGTCAGCCCGGTTCAATGTGTGCCAAAAAAGGGAGGAATGACAGTGGTAAAAAATGATGATAATGAGCTAATTTCGACGAGGACAATGACTGGTTGGAGGGTTTGCATGGACTAAAGGAAGTTGAATAAGGCGGCCCACAAAGATCATTTTCCTCTGCCTTTTATCGATCAGATGTTGGATAGATTGGTGGGCCACGAATTTTACTACTTATTAGATGGGTATCCAGGATATAATCAGCTAGTCATTGCTCCCGAAGATCAAGAAAAAACTACTTTCACTTGCCCATATGGCACATTCGCATTCAAAAGAATGTCTTTCGGCTTGTATAATGCACCCGCAACCTTCCAACGGTGTATGATGGTCATTTTCTCGGACATGGTGGAGAAAAATGTGGAAGTCTTCATGGATGACTTTTCTGTCTATGGAGATGATTTTGATACTTGTCTAGAAAATTTGGTGATGGTCCTAAAGCGATGCATGGAGACAAATTTGGTACTTAACTGGGAAAAGTGCCACTTTATGATTGATGAAGGAATAATTTTGGGGAATAAGGTTTCAGTGAAGAGGTTAGAAATTGATAGAGGAAAGCTGGAAACGATTAAAAACCTTCCACCGCCAACTTCAGTAAAGGGAATCAATAGTTATTTAGAACATGGCGGGTTCTATAGGAGATTTAAAAAAGATTTCTCTAAGATTGAAAAACCACTATGCAGTCTTTTAGAGAAAGATTTAGTTTTTAAGTTTGATGAGGATTGTAAGTTAGCATTTGACTTGTTGAAGAAAAAGTTGACTATAACGCCAGTTATTATCGCACCGGATTGGACTATACCGCTTGAGTTAATGTGTGATACAAGCAACTATGCAATAGGGGATGTGTTGGGTCAATGTTGAGATAATGTATTCCATGCCATATACTATGAAAGTAAGGCACTTACGGAGACCCAAATGAATTACACAACTACGAAAAATGAATTACTTGCAGTAGTATATGCCTTAGATAAATTTTGGGCATATTTGATCAGAACAAAGGTAGTAGTTTATACGGATCACTCGGCCATTCGGTACTTAATTTCAAAGAAAGATGTTAAGCCATGCCTTATCAGGTGGATCCTCCTTCTACAAGAATTTGATTTGGAAATAAAAGATAGAAAAGGGACAGAGAATCAAGTTGCAAATCATTTATCGAGGCTGGAAAACCCGGGTAAGGATGAAGAAGACAAATGTGTAATCAATGAGTCATTTCCGGATGAGCAATTGTTTGGAGTACATGCAGAATTTCTGTGGTACACAGATTTCGCTAACTATCTAGTGAGCAACATCTTTCCCCCTGATCTTACACGACAGCGAAAAAAGAAGTTCCTACATGATGTTAAGTGGTACATATGGGATGAGCCATATCTATTCAAATAGTGTGCCGACAAGATGATTAGAAGGTGTGTGCCCTACAATGAGGTGAAGAACATATTACACAAATGTCATTCATCTGCATACAAGGGACATTACGGAATTGAGAGAACAACGATAAAAGTGCTTCAAGCCAGGTTCTATTGGCCTACATTATTTAAAGATGCCCACCAGTTTGTTAAAAGCTATGATAGATGTCAAAGGGTGGGTAGCATATCAAAGAGGAATGAGATGCCACTACAAACGATCTTAGAAGTTAAAATTTTTGATGTACGGGGCATGGATTTTATGGGGCCATTTCCTTCCTCCTTCGGTAATCAGTACATTTTGCTTGCGATTGACTATGTATAGAAATGGGTTGAAGTCGTAGCACTCCTAATAAATGATGTTAAGGTGGTTCTTAAATTCTTAGACAAGAATATTTTTACAAGATTTGGCACGCCAAGAGCTATTATAAGTGATGAAGGTAATCACTTCTGCAACAAATCGTTTACAGCTCTGTTGGAAAAATATGGAGTTAACCATAAGGTGGCGACGGCATATCATCCCCAAACAAGTGGGCAAGCTGAGGTTTCAAACAGGGAGGTGAAGAGAATCTTAGAGATGGTAGTAAACTCGAATAGGAAAGGCTGGTCTCTCAGATTGGACGATGCATTATGGGCTTATAGAACTGCTTACAAAACACCAATTGGAATGTCACCATATCAATTAGTCTACGGGAAAGCATGTCACCTACCTGTGGAGTTACAACATAAAGCTTACTGGGCAATTCAAAAACCTAACTTCAATCAAGCAGTTGTGGGTGAAAAGAGACTACTTCAGTTAAATGAGCTCGATGAATTCTGATTTCAAGCTTACGAGAACTCTAAGTTATACAAAGAAAAGGTCAAGAAATGGCATGACCAGAAAATCATGCAAAGAACGTTTGAACCAGGGTAATCAGTACTATTGTTCAACTCAAGGTTGAGGTTGTTCCTAGGGAAGCTAAAATTAAGGTGGTCGGGTCCATCTACCATCAAAAGGGTTTTCTCACATAGCGCTGTTGAACTCTACAGCAGGAATCCATTAGAAACATTCAAGGTCAATGGTCAAAGGATAAAGCATTATTGGGGTGGCGAATCCAACATGGATGTCATCGCAATCACACTAGCCGACGTACCATAAACAAGGAGTAGTCAGGCTGAACGACTTAAAATCAAGCGCTAATTGGGAGGCAACCCAATCTTACTTTTATTCTTTGTATTTTTATTCATGTTCGGCAAATTGTAGTTTAGAATAATTAGTAATATAGACTAAGTTCATTAAATAATTAGTTAAGTTGCATTTTCTAGATAATCTCACCATCCATGCTTAAAATTGCTCAATATCTACTTATAATTATGTTTTAATGATGTTCAGGTACTTAACAAGATCATGGATTGGAGTTGGATGGAGGGAATAAGAAAAACGCATTACATTAGCAGACCACTAGCCCGCGGGGGCGGGCCCCTATAAGTCTAATACCCCCGCCGGGGCGAGGGTCCTGAATTCATTAATAGACTGTACCCCAGCTAGGGCTAGCATTAAAGGCACAATACCTCCCGCCGGGGCTGGGGTCCAGATTCTGTAGAGACTAAAAGCATTAGTTAAAGCAATTACTCCACACTCTTACACTTCAACTTCTCTCTCCCAAAAACTAAAACTCCATTATCTCCACTCTCTACCCACGTTTTGGAAGTTAAATCTCCATCACCCCACTCAATTAAAATACCCACTACTTCAACGCACAACTCTATACATCACCCCATCTCTATAAAACCATCCCCTCACAATCCAATCTAACCACATACATTAAACTCAACTCAGAAGTTCAAAGTTAAGGGTTCTTTTTGGGTGAATTTCTACAGAAAAAGGGAATAGATAAGCAATCAACTTAGGGATACACTAAAAATAAGTGGTTTATTCGTGTAAAATCTACACATCTATCACCACAATTGAAGCCAAATCACTAAAGTTTGAGGGATTTCACATCCTGCACACCAAGTGTTCGACAGTTTGCTTAAGCAAAGTTTTGGGGAAATTTTTGAGAGGCTCACACCAATTTCAATGGCATCTAAACCGGCATCAAAGAGGCAATGTGGAGAGAGTTCAGCATCCGCACCATCGACACGAACCTTTGATTGTCAAAAATTCACAAGTGTCGTCGTCGCCGACTGTTACGACTACCTTATAACAAGAGCACTCACACCGGAGCGGGGGTTGGTACCTGAGCATGTAGACGGCGAAATGATGCAATAAATATATCAAAAAGGTTGGAATAAGTTCACGAAAGAGCCCGAGGCCGCAGTTGTGAATATGGTCAAAGAATTATATGCCAACACAGATGATAAGGCTCCCTTCAACGCATTTGTGCGGGGTAGTTTAGTTACTTTCAATGACGACACCATCAATACATATTACCAATTAAGAGTGCTTAGACATTTCCAGTACTCTCACCTACGTGACCATGATCCTGATTATGAGACTATTCTGAAGGAAATGACAAAGTTGGGTACTACATAGATCAAGGGTCGAAAAGGGGGCACTGTCTTTCATAGTAAGGATCTCAGCCGATACAGAAAGATATGATATGCATTCCTATGTGTCAAGCTATTCCCATCCACTCACACATCAGATGTGACCAAGGAGAAGGCATTACTTTTATATGCCATTGTATAAGATTTCATCATCAACATAGGTGCTATAATCTATTTTTCAATCCGACAATGCTTACGAGGACCATTCTCGGGCGGCTTGCCACACCCGTCGCTCATATGTGGGTTATATGGGAAAGCGGGATTTAGATGGTCCAATGATGAGCCCACCCAGATGCCACTTCAAACACTAGACTCAAGAATGATTGCACAGTATTCGATGTGGCCCGGGGGCGAGTCGCATCCTAGAGGATTAGGCTTTATATTTCCATCGGCCTTGAAGGATGAGGCTGACACTGAGGACATCTCAGATGACGACGAGTTCCAGGGGGATGCGACAATGGGAAAGCAAGAAATAGAGGTGACACCACAGCCTGAGGCCATATATAACCCTCAATTCTTAAACCTTCAACGACACGTGGATGAGCACAACAAAGAGGCCTGAAGAAAGATGCGGAGACTAGCAGCGAGGCAGGACCATGTGTTTGAAGCCATGAATCTATCTTTTGCCTCATTGAATGTGATGCTCCAGAGCTTCAATCCCAATGCACAATTCCCATACCAGCAACCAACATCAATGCCAAGGTTTCCACCCAATGACTCCGATGAAGAAGAACAACCACCACCACCCCAGACTTAGGCGATTATAGAGAACTCCTCGTACATTTATTTCTTTATCTACACAATGAGGACATTGTAATTTGTAAGTTTGGGGGATTTAGTTTCATGTTTGCATGTTTAATTTCTTTAGTTAGATTTTGCATATGTTAGTGCATATTAGTTTTAGGATTATTAACTATTTGCATTCATGTAGTGCATAGTAGCTTAGGATTGTAAATAGTTTTAATTAGTTTAAATAGTGTTAAGTAGTTTGTAATCATGTTATGTTTTATGTTTACCTTATTAAAAAAAATATTAATTAAGTATTATGTTATCTTGCATATATCCAGCGGTTTAATATAGTTCATGTTATTTTGGCCAATAATGAGATTGTGATTAAGTAGACAAGTACGGTACTGAATATTACAACTTTGATATAATCGTTTGTTATGAATTAGATCTTGTGCTTGTTTGAAATTAGTATAATAAGGTTAGCATGCTAATGACACTTATATGGACTAATTAGTTCAAATTGATACATATAATATGTCTAAAGGATAATGCTAGTTTAAATGAATGAATAACGAGGATAGGTAGTGAAGATGAAGAATTAGGCAAGAACCTAAGTTTGGGGAAAATTTTAGGTACATAAGCTTCATATCTAAAAAGCATGTAGAAAAAGAGAAATAAAGATCGTGGCTAGTCTTGTTTCGTGGCCTTTGTTACTTGAGTAAGTACACCAAAGGGTATTGTCTTTACACCTAGCGTCCTAAGGTCTTTTATGGTCAGGAAGTCGTTGGTTGAAAGCTCACTAAGGGGTAGCATTGTTAGCCTAATGGAACGAGACATTGCACAGTCATAAAAAATAAAAATAAAAATAAAACAGGAAATAAGTGCAAAAAGCCCCCGTGATGAAAAATAAAGCATAAGTACCCTATGTGATCCCTTAATAGTGGTAATTGTTTGGTTTTAGTTGGAACTCGTCTGTTGTTGAAATTCTTGAAGTTATATTGCATGATGCCTTATAAGAAACTTTGTATGTATTAAATTCGAATTTGTATCAGTTAGCATGATGTTAAGCACACACACACTATACTAGTAATAATGGTGTAAGATTCGAGGATTGATAAGGAATTGTTGATTGGTTTTGATATGAAGTGTCGTAGTGTTTGTTTGATTTCTAAGAGGCTAGTTGAATAAATTGAATTCTATGATGACTGCTGGATTCGTAGGCATATAGATTAGAAGCATTACATATCATGGCATTGCATTGTATAGTTTGTTAGTTTTGTTTCGTGCTAGAGGACTAGCACGGTTTAAGTTTGGGGGATTTTGATAAGTGGGTTTTATACCCACGAATCGGGTCCTAATTCAAGCTTAATCGGTGTTAATTCCTTATTTGTATGTGATGCTTTTACCTGCTTAGTGTTATTTTATGTGTAGGTTAGGTGGTGTGGCAATTGATCAAAAAAGGTGAAATTGTGGCAAAATTTGGCAAGCAAAGAGCAACTCAAGTCAACTAGCAGAAGCCATGCATGTCGGGGCGGGTTCAATACAAGCTTACACCCCAGCCGGGGTGGGGGTACGGGGATGTGAAGACTCCTAGTTTGTTTCTAATGCTATAGTAACGTGCGTTTAAGTGTTTGGGATGGCTTGGGAATCATATTGGCATGGATGTGTAATTAGAATACATGTCTTAGCAATATAATTTGACAACAAACAACAAGATGGAGAGATGCAAGGCAATTAACATTGATAGAAGATAGATTTTGGAGCAAGCATTGGAGTGAAGGTTTTTGAAGGATTTTTCATATCAATTGCAATTTGGGCTATAGAAAAGGGTGGTTCTGGATTTATTCTTTTCTTTTAGTTTTATATTTGTAATTAAGATGATGTTTTCTTTAATTGATTCAGTTTTTATTTCATTGATGATGAACTAAATTACTTTTTATGTTTATGACGGATCTTCAAGTGGAACGATGATTATGTAACTTTGATTTTCTGTTTAATAAGCTATTCCTCAGTTTATATATATTAATTTTTTCTTGAATTTATGAATTTCTTGATCACCAATTCTTTGTGGACTTGTATGGATTCGAGAGAGGAAATACGAGTCTAGACTTAGTTGATATAGCATGTGTTCTTGAATTCTGTGAATGAATGGAATCTTGATGAATGTTAGGGTAGAGTTATGCTTAACATTGCATGTAATCAGATAGAGAACTTGGACTTAAACCTTCTTTGATTGTAATTCACATAGAGATATAGTAAGTTAGTTAATTAAGGTGTTTAACTTAATTCTATCTAATTTGTGGATTTGAGTTGATATGGTGTTAGTGCATCAAGATGTGGCTAATTTTACTTAAGTGTTCTTGATTAATAAACTAGGATAGTGATTTAAATTGGAATGAAAGGAAATAATTAGAGTGAAGCTTAGGGTGAAGTTGTAATCCTAATTCTCCAATACTTGTTTAAAATTTCAGTTTTTAAGAATTGTGATTGTTTTGTGATCTTAGTATTTTTCATAACTTTAGTTTTTAATAATTTGAATCATTAAATTGGATAGTTTAATAAATTTGGAATTAATAGGAAGCTGATAATTGTGAGGATTAAATTCATACTAATTTCTCTGTGGGAACGATACTCTACTTATCATTATATTATTTGTTGACCACGTATACTTACATGTTGTGCGTATATAGAAGATACTCAACACGTGCTGTGTAATATCCCGAGTATTTATGATAATGATCCTTAGCAAAGGAAATGAATGGGTTAAAGAATATATAATATTTGATATATGATTGTGTTTAATTGAAGGTTATGTAATAAAACCTAAAAGTTGTTGAAGAAATGAATGAAGTATATATATATATATATATATATATATATATATATATATATATGTGTGTGTGTGTGTGTGTGTGTGTGTGTGTGTGTGTGTGTGTGTGTGTGTGTGTGTGTGTGTTTGTGTAAAACTTTTTGTTAAGTTAACGTGTTGAAGTTATTCAACGATAATTGTGAAAGAGATTTTGAGAAAACCGAGTAAGGGAGGTTTCGTGATGTGACATCCCAGATTTTTAAGAATTAATAAATGGGAATTTAATAAATAAAATTCTTATTTTAAGATGTTTATGTACGAGTATGTGTATATATGTTATATATTGTGAAATATATGAATTGGTGTGAAGACAATTTAAATGTTAATTTAATATTTATTGAAGTAAATAAATATTTTAATTGAATTATTTATTGAGATTATGTGATTAATATGGAGTAATGTAATTAAGTGTATTATATTAATTAAATAATTATTTAATATTTAATTATTATGTAATGATTTTATGTTATAATTTTAATTTAATTGAGATAATGTAGTGATGTGGTAAATGTTACATGAAGTTATAATTACGGAGTAATTATAATGTGACAATTTTATGTGATTAATTGATGTTAAACTTTTAATTAATTAAATTAATGTTAAGAATTAATTAATTAAAGGATAACATTAAGAATATGTGTTAAAGGATCTATTAAAAGAGTTAAAAGAGTTTTTAAAATCGTTTTCCCAAACAAGGCCTTACTTTTGTTTTAAACCTGTTTTATCCAAACAAGACCTTAACTATTAAAACCTGATTTTAAAATAATATGATTTTGCCAAACAAGCCTTAGGGCTTTTAAATTTCTACTTTTGTAACTTATATATTAAATTAATAGTTAGTATATGTAATTATATTTGGAGTTACATATTCTATAATTATAAGTGTTATATGTATATTGTATATACACTAAGATATGTTAGATTTCAAAACCTGTGTCTAAACTAAGAACAAATAGAAGAAGAGAGAATAAGAAGAAGAAGGATGCCATTGATGGAGAAAAAGAAGAAAGGAGAAAAAAAATCAAGAAGGCTTGCAAGAAGAAAAAGGTCTTCAGACAAAGCGATATAGGTTGTGTAACGGTAATCAACGGTACAGGCAAGTTCTCTAACTTGACCTCGAGTTGATATTTTTGAAATATGCTTGGGGTTAATCATTACTGATTATACTATGTCTATGAATTATTGATTCGTACTCTGTGCACATTGCATGTATTCATCAGGTATGAAAGGCTGATCACCTTCATTGCCATTTGGTCCAGTTGATTTATTCATGTTCATTATCCGTTCAGCTATGAAAATTTATTCATGCTCTTTCACAATGTTTATATTGTAGAAAGTTAGCCATCTTATTGTTCAATTATTTCAATCATGATATATCATTAATTGAACTCATTCTTACTGGGCAAAATTGTTGCTCACCCTTGCTATAACATGATAAACATCATAGATTAGGACGAATACGTCAGATACAAGAAAAGTCAAAGACAAGTCAGCTTTGGATTATATATGCAGCTAAATTTATAATAGTAATGTATGATAATAACTTTGTATGTCAGATAGGATATTAATTTAGGTATTATGTGAAGGTTCTCGACCTTGGGGATAGTGTGTAATTTTTAATATATAAAAAGTTTATGTTCATATCTTCCGCAATAGTTATAGAAATAGAATACCAGATCCGTAGTGATTTAGGACCCAAATATGGGGTCGTTACATACTGTCTACTAAAACTTTCATATCTTACAATTTGAGAATCCTATGAAGGTGTGCCATACCTTTTCAGAAATCTCTTTCCGAGAGTTACGCCATGACATAGGGCTTGACCTTTTTCAAATTTGGAAAGATGGGTCCATGAACAAAATAGCATCTCCAGGTCTTTGTAGGTAGTCCGTTGAGCTATCTTGTGCAGTTTGCACTCGGGATTACAGCGTTGGCTCTTTGTGACCTTATCTGCAGCTGGATGACTATTGTTTATGTTGTGTTGTCAACATTTCATCTTTGCCCTCCCGGGGTTGTCTCCAAAGTTGATGTGACTTTTGGTTGTCCCTCGGGGTTGTCTCCGGGGTTCGACCACTGTTGATTCTATCTTTCCTCAGGGTTGTCTCCGAGGTAAATTTATTGGTGTAATCCCTCAGGGTTATCATTGGGTTGAAGTTAGGATGTTATCTCCCCCGAGGTTGTCTCTAAGATATAAAAGACATTTTTACCCTCCTGCATAATTAGTAACATGAAAATAAAATTTCGAGTGTCTACAGGAATGATGTGAAATGGATTTTTCGTTATCTTGCAGGTACAACCAATTACGATCTCATGTTTGATCGTGATACCACAAGAAGTGAGGTAACATGGTTTGTTGATTCGAACTATGCTGGAAACCTAGATTCATGGAGATCTACAACAGGTTTGCATACACCTTTTGTGAAGGATTTATATGTTGGAGGTCAGTGTTGCAGTCTACGGTACCATTATCAACAACAGAGGCTGAATATATGGCATTGACAAAGGCAGTTAAGGAGGTTTTGTGGCCAAAGGGACTAGTTGAAGAACTAGGTTTCAAGCAGGACAATATGATAGTCAAAATGTTATTCATTTAGCGAATAACCATATGTTTCATGACAGGACCAACCATATAGATGTTCGGTATCAAAAAATTTGTGAATGGCTGCATAGTGGTGACATTGCAGTTCACAAAGTTCACACAAAAGAGAATGTCATAGATATGCTAACAAAGTCGGTTACAACAGAAAAGTTCAAGCATTGCTTGGATTTCATTCATTTCGTTGAATACTGAGTACGTGGTAGAGTATCCAAGGAGAGGGATACATTCATAGACACAAAAATGTTCACAATAAATAGTATTTAGAGAATATGAGTTAAGGTGGAAATTGTTGAATAATTAGCTCACATTTTTGTGAGAGACAAGGTGGTAGCCGACAAGGAGGAAAGCATGCCTTAAAGTGATGTAGATTTTCCTCTCGTTTTGTCCCATAATTCAAGGAATGTGCTCCCTCTTTTTCAAGTATAAATAGAGTACTCCTCCTGCAATAAACACACCACAGCAACGAGAAGCAGAAGAATTAGGAAGCTCGGTCAGAGCAAATAGAGAGTTAGAGTGCAGAGAAAATGAACAGTTCTAAGAGTTTGTATTCTTCATTTTATTTTCATAATAAATTTCTGATATCTCTCTGTGATTTTTTTTAGTTGGGTTTTTACGTAAAATTCTGATATTAATTTTTATATCTCATACACTAGTATGTTTGTATTTATCTTAGTATATCTGTGTGGGTCTAATTTCGCAACATATACTTGTGAATTGATGAAATAAAAAAGAAGAGAAAAGCTTCCCTTTATAGAATTTTCAAGCTTTAGGGTAGTAGGGTTCAATATAATTTGATCGGGTGAGATTGAATACTCTTAACAGTAGGGAGTTGAGATTAATTTTTGCTTTAGAGCATCTCCCATCCGTAGCTAACAAGGAGAGACAAAGTTGCTTTTGTTTTTCAAAATTTAAAAGTTTAGACCATCATGGACAAATTTGTTCAAATTAAGCACATGTCAAAAACCTTTCTTTCTCTCAACTTTGGCCGGGTAAAGAAAGAGGGAGTATTCTCATTTTGCTAGCTAAGATTCCTTCCATGTGAGCTTTAAAAGATTTGGCTTGAAGTTGGCTATTTATAAAAATAACCCAAAATGAAGTAAAGCTTAAATTTTCTAAGTTATAACATATTCAAAAGTTAAGTATTAAATGCAAAACTTTTACAAATTTAGATGCAAAAAATATATAAAAATTATTTCTAGTTCTATTTTCCTCGACTTTCAAAGTCACCTCATTGTCTCTCATTCGTCTTACTCAAATCGACTACTTATAGTCTATCAATTCAATATTTTTTTTGGTATCTCTTTCTATATGGTTGGATTGAAATTTGCATGATACAACTTCCTTAAGTATATAGTCATTAATTGTGAATTAAAAGATCTCGTTATATTTTATGATATCTAGTATTTTAACTTTTGTAATTAGACTATTTGGGAACGATAATGTCAAGTAATTCAGTATTATTTTGTCAAGAAAACAAAATAAACTATAAATAGAATTTAAATTGTGTACAAGAAAACATAGACAATATAAAAAAAGTCAAAATAATTAATGAGCTAGTCAAAATTGATTATCTATCATTGATGTTGTGCTAATCAATTGAAATTGTTTGTGTTTTCTACATCAATTATTTATTACTCTCTGTTCCATAAAATAATAATAACGTTACAATGAGTTTATTTTTTAAATTAAAATTGGGTTCTTTACATAAGTATACAACAAATATAAAGTAATTACAAAAAAAGTACATCAACCAAATAATTATAAAAAGATTGTACATATTACAAAAATAGTACAATTCACATTAATAAAGAAACCTAAAATCAAGGACAAATAACTTCCATAATTAATCATTCAAATTCAAATATTTGGATCTAACAACAAAAACAAATTCAAATTCAAAATAATAATTTAAATTTAAATATTCAAATTTAAATCTTCATCTCCCTCACATACACTTTGAAATAATAGTCCGCCGCTACACCTCACATACTCCGCCGCTACACCGCCGCGAATCTCCGTTGACCAAAACGCCAATGAGAATAAGAAGAAGATTCGCCCTACAAAAAGTTTAAAAATAAATAAATGTAACTATTAATGTTCTGAAATTTTTTTTATAACTATTTTGTTACTCATAAATAATAAAATGGTTACCTTTGTATGAATGGTTGGCTACCAACTCCATCACATTCAAACGAAATTGCTAACTTAATAAAACTGAATTGGTAACCAAACTTTTATACCAAGGTAACCAAACTTTTATACCAAGATAACCAATCTATTTTCACACCTGGAGTATGAATTAGTTACCTTGGTCTGAAAATTTGGCAACCAACTGCATGAAGGTTTGGCTACCAACTGTATTACATGCAAAATAAATTGGAAACTTAATAAAACAGAATTGGTTACCTTGGTATGAAGGTTTGGCTACCAACTGCATTATGAAAAAATTGCAAAAACAGAGCGATAGTAACGTTCTTCCCTTCTCCTTAGTCTCCACACTCATCCCCGGTCCTTCATATTTGCCAAGTCCATTGCACCGTTTCAAAACTCCATAATAATCAATCGTGGAGCAAAATTCAAGAATAAAAATCAAAACATGGATACAATCAAAGATAGTAACCATAATAGACAACTTGGACAAAGAAAAGAAAGTTTAATTTTTCTGTGAATAGTGTCGTATACGTGAATAGTAATCCCGACACGAAAAGGTAAAAATTCCACAAGAAAATCATACTTTATGAATAGTACTCGTGAATAGTACCGTATTCATGAATAGTGTCGTATACGTAAATAGTGTCGTATACGTGAATAGTAACCTTGACATGCAAAGGTAAATATTTCACAATAAAATTCATACCAATATTTCGGTATAATTATATTGAAAGAAATAATATCATTTACGAAGAAAATAACATCCCTTACCTCAAAAGAATAGTACTTTTGGCTGAAATATCGGATATAATGCTGAGATAAACTTGTACTGAATAGCAACTCTCAAAGTATCTAATTACTCACAAAATACGCTCGATATTATAGAGAGAAAACTTCAGATTTTGGTGTGATATTCAATTCTAGCTAAGCACCTTATTTATAGAAAAATGCTAAAACGCCAAAACAGACTAAATTAAAAAATATTAATATTATTTTAAATTTTCCTACGCATACCTTCTCGACCAAATTCGGACACCACCAGTGGGGCCCACCAAATTTAACATTTTTCCATCAAAAATAAAAGTGGGGCCCACCCATATTTTTAATTAAAAATATTTATTTCAAAAACTTCAATAATTCATAATAAATAGCTCTTTTAACAGAAAAATATAAATTTTACATCCATTCCATAGAAAATACAAAAAATGACTGAAATTCACATACGGATGATTTTTAATACCTTCATTTTGACAAAATATTGATAAAACATCTCAACATTAATTCCTTCATTTATATCTACATAAAATAAATATTTCATTATCATATAAATTAATAATTAATTATTCACAAATAATATTACAGAATCACAATAATGACAACCATGTCGTTCCTAGGAAAGAGGGGGCTTTCCGATAAGAATTTCTCCTTACTGGCGCGCAATTAGATGACCAAACCCCTTTTCTAGACAGAATTTCCTTAGACATTGCCAATAATGCTATCTAATAATATTATTCAAATAATATGAATTATTGATCTGATAATGGAATTACTGTGCAGTGACAATTATTGAAACAACAATAATATAACAAATCAATGTAGCAATTATTGAATCAATAAAATAAAATATTAAACAGTAATTACTGTAACAATTATTGAGTAGTGCCTTCTTACGTAAGAATCAATAATCTAAAAATTCTATGAAATTACGTGTGCTACTGTGCAACCATGCGTATTACTGTATTTTAACCATCAGGTATTCCAACAGTGTTAACAGTAACAATTACGCCGTTATTTATAAAAACTCAAACTTATCATTTTCTTCATTAGACCATTATGGAGACCGCAAATGGTTGCGCTGTCGTACGAATATTCCCCGAAAACAAGAATATTCCACGACCAAACGAATATTCCCTGACAACAATGAATATTTTATAACCACTTGCTTATTTCGCAAAATTTACACATTTGACCCATAACTAACCACATTATATCAAATTACACTAATACAAAATAGTAAATAGATAACGCGAAAAAAATGTTGTGGTTTCAATCAAAAAAACGTCGTGGTTAAGGGTGTCATCTATTTGACACCCTTACACAACGTTTTTAAAACGTTGTAGTTAGACACATTATACAACGTTTTTTAAGAAAAAAATGTTGTAGATTTGTTTTCCATAAATTAGCAGATGCTTGAAAACGTTGTAGAAGGCCTGATTCCACAACGTTTTATGGCTAAAAATGTTATAGTTTAATATATCAGACAACATTTAGGCACATTTACACAATGTTTATAATGTGTCATCTATTTAGACAAATTTATATAACATTTTTAAAATGTTGTAGTGTTACTTAAAAATGTTGTAATACATGCATATAACATTTGTTTTTATATATCAACCATAGAAACAACAATAGATAACATTTATAAAATGTTGTAGGTTGACTTGAAAAAAAAGAAAAAAAAAGTGTGGTTCAACTATATTACCAGTGCACCTGCAATCTGTTAATGCCATGATATATAGCTAAAAAAAGTCTAAATTCTCATTTAAATATAAAGCCAAAATGTATCAACCATTCAAAATACATCCCAATAATACCATTCGTTTACAGTTTCAAATTACTACATCCACAAAATATATACCAAACTATCCATATATAAATTTCAAATTCACTTTTTAATATAAATTACTACTATATTGAATTGGGAATTTGATTACATCCACAAAATAAACCAAACTATATTGAATTTGATTACTTGTGAACGGCTCTTGAAACTACCAAAGGCTGTTCCTTTCCAAACACGACCAGTCACCAACTGGAATGGACGGGTGGAGATCTCTTGACCAGATGCTGCAACACCCACAATAACTGATGTTCCCCAGAGTACTTGATGTTCTTGATGCAAAGGCTTAGGAATGATAAGAGTATAGTTATTATGCTGTATAGGCAAGCCACCGAGAGGGCTGTGACTGAGTATCTGCAAAATCATGTCTTGATTAGTAAAAATTGGTAATTCTCATAATTAACTACTCTGAATTTGCACAAATTTTAAATATATATTTTTATAAGCTAGCTAGCTCATATATATTCAACACCATAGATACATATGTTGTATAATACCAAAAGAATTACTACTAGATTCCTAGGATTACTGGAAAAAGTAAAACCCTAGATGCCACTTCAACAACCACCAAGTTTGTGGTTAAATTGTTGTTGGTTGGATTGTTGACAACAATTTCCCTTTTTAGCTCTCTTTCATATAATAACGATGCCACCAAAATCTGAAGAAGCCAACAAGTTCTCTCCATGATTCCAAGCAATGCCTATAACTTCATAACCGTGACCCTGCGATCGTAAAATTTCCAATCAATTATAAGAGAAGACATTAGTAATGTAACAAAACCTTGTATACAAATCAAATAGACCCGTAGCTTGTTTACGCATGTATGCTTTGGGCGAGTTAAGTCACAGAAGTAGACAATCTAATTCTCACATTTAGTTACATAGATGATTAGACATGAGATCATCTCATACTTACAAAAATATTTCATCTCAGGTAAAATGTTATTTCACCTACTAGAGCCAATGCATACTGTATTACGTAACTGCTAGCAGCTGCTCCTTCTGGCTGCAAAGTCACAATGTAACATCAATAAAATTAGGAAAGGTAATCTGGAATATGAAAAAGTATATGAAAAGAGATTGCTAAATATAAAAGTCCTGAGTTTCACAAGAAAGTACCTGACATCCTGTAAGACGATACAGGAGTTGCTGTAAAGTAGGCAACTACTCCAACAATTCTTCACTGTCCAACTCCCTAGTTCTGCTGTAACCCTACAAGAAGGAAATAAGCTTTGTGAAATGTACAAATAACGAAAAATAATGCTGCAATAAAACTATATTTACTCCAAACAATTCCATGGCAGTTCAAAACCAGCACAGATGTAATACAGTTCCATCTGATGCAATGCAAGATTTAAATTATCAGATGCTCTTCAACATTAGTCAAAACAATACTAGTTTGTTCATATTTGGTTTCTTTTCCAGGGCCTTCTTTTCTTTTGGCTTCATGAGGTAAATCAGGGATACATCGTGGATTTTCATAGAGAATTTGTTGTAGGAACCTAATGAGTAATGTAGATATTTCTTGGGAAGGTTCTTATATATGGATGGGTTGTGGTTTGTTTGGGGCATAGGTGTGAATTTTATTTCCCCTATGCTTTGTACATTGTGTTTGCTATGGTTTACCCATTTTTAGGTGCTGGTAGTAGATTTATTTATTTATCAAAAAGAAGTACAGCTGCCTTGCATCCTAAATTTTACTTAACGAGAAAACAAAGTTATGGCATTTCAATTCTTGCATACCTTCTCTTGCCCTTGAGCAGATTTAGGAAGACGCTCTGCTTCAATATCATACTTCAAAATCCTAAAACACTCAAGTCGTTCTTCCAAAAACAGTCCATATGTACGTACCCAGGCAGAACAATCCCAAGCTAAAAAAAAATTAAAATAAATAAATTGACATTTCATACATTATAATTATATGTTATCACCAACTAGACAGGAAAAAAACACTCTTGCGAGCTACATCCTCAATGGCAATTGTTGTAGTCATCTGCAAAAGAAAATCATTTCCTCATTAGAAGAGAATAGAGTGCTAAACTATTTCCAAACTATTCAAAGCTAAAGGGGCAATATTTAATATGAGATAGTTCCACGCTTAAAGGATAAGAGCATAGCTCTATTGCTTCTAATAATTCTCCAAGTCAGTAGAGGTTCCCTCAACTCCCAGCGAATTTCTTTTGATTCAGATAGTAGGACTATGCCCGACTCACTCTTGTTCACCTGTGAAATTCACTCTCCAAGTTATTTGAAAGACATATGCAAGTTGAAATGACCAGGAAACCACAACCTGAAAGACACTAATCTTATAATGTATGAGTAATATCATTTCGAAACTTCATTTACTACAGACGTGCATAGATTAATTATTGCACACAAAAAAGTACTGAAATTATTATGTACAGTTTGTGCATCAAATAACTAAAAAGAGTTGAAGTCATTCCTCAGCATCATAGAGAAATTATTAACAAGACCAAAATGAAAAGACAAATATATAAAAGCTACCTTACATTGAGTTGTTGTAAGACCCCAATTTTTTTTATAAATAAAATTGAATTTCCTCTATTCATTATCTTGAAATATATAATAAGGAGTTAATTTGATATAATGTTTTGGTTATGGGTGAAATGTGCAAATTTTGCAAAATAAGCAAGTGGTTATAAAATATTCATTGTTGTCGGGGAATATTCGTTTGGTCGTGAAATATTCTTATTGTCAGGGAATATTCATACGACGGCACAACCATTTGTGGGCCCCATAATAGAATAATTGTCGGATGAAGAAAACGACAAGTTTGAGTTTTTATAAATAACGACGTAATTGTTACCGTTAACACTGTTGGATTACCTGGTGGTTAAAATACAATAATACGTGTGGTTGCACAGTAGCACATGGTATTGCACAGTATTTTTGAATTATTGATTCTTACGTAAGAAGACAATACTTAATAATTGTTATAGTAATTACTGTTCAATATTTTATTTTATTAATTCAATAATTGCTGCGTTGATATTTTATATTATTGTTGTTTCAATAATTGTCATTGCACAGTATTTAATTCCCATTATCAGATCAATAATTCATATTATTTTAATAATATTATTAGATAGCATTATTGACAATGTCTAAGGAAGTTCTGTCTAGGAAAGGGGTTTGGTCATCTAATTGCGCGCCAGTAAGGAGAAATCCTTATTGGAAAGCCCCCTCTTTCCTGGAAACGACCTGGTTGTCATAATTGTGATTCTGTAATATTATTTGTGAATAATTAATTATTGATTTATATGATAAGAAAATATTTATTTTATATGGATATAAATGAAGGATGGGAAATATTTATTGTATGTGATTATAAATGAAGCAATTAATGCTGGGTTGTTTTATTATTATTTTGTCGAAATGAAGAATGAAATTTGAAATTTTTTAGAAAATTGGTTTATTACTTGATTTTGTAAAATCTATAACTCTTTGTGTATAATGAGTTAGGAGATGAGCCATATATCAAATGAAAGCCCTGGAAGTAAGCTAAACGTAGAAATTTGAATCACCCAAAAATTCTTTGTGGATTTTTCGTGGTGACTATTTGAGTGAAACTGGTACGAGAGACTTATAGTCCGAAAATCAAATCAGTGTTCTTAAGCTCTATTACGTTAGTTATAATTTTGATTCGACCGTTAGATCGTTTTAATTTTTGGATATGTTATACATATATAAGTTGAGTATATGTCCACAATTTTAAGAGGTCTTGAAAATCATCCGTATGTGGATTTCTGTCATTTTTTGTTTGGAATTTGGAAAAATTTTCTTCTACAAAGTTGTAGAGAATTCGATTTCCTATGGAATAGGCATGAGATTCAAAAAATTTTGATAAAAGGGCTATTTATTATGAATTATTGAAGTTTTAGAAATAAATATTT
Organism: Panax japonicus; assembly: GCA_020205505.1. Classification (NCBI taxonomy): domain Eukaryota; kingdom Viridiplantae; phylum Streptophyta; class Magnoliopsida; order Apiales; family Araliaceae; genus Panax; species Panax japonicus. The sequence continues at coordinate 36,020,007 of CM035099.1, read as the reverse complement.
TTATTAAAAATATGGGAGGGCCCCACTTTTGGTTGTTGGTAAAAGTTGGATGATTTTTGGTGGGCCCCACTTGTGGTGGCAGAGTTTTGTTCAAATATGGCATGCGTAGAAGAAGAAAAAAATATATAATATTTTATTAATTTAGTCTCCTTTAGCGTTTTAGCATTATCCTATAAATAGGTGCTTAGGTTAGAATTGAAAATCACACCAGAAACATAAGTTTTCTTTCTCTATATTATCGAGCGTATTTTTGTGAGTTTGTAGATACTTTGAGAGTCGCTATTCAGTGCAAGTTTCTTTCGGCATTACATCCGATATTTCGATCAGAAATACTGTTATTTTTAGGTAAGGGATGTTATTTTTTTTAATATCATTATGCCAAAATATTGATATAAATTTTATTGTGGAATTTCTAACTTTTTGTGTCGGGATTACTATTCACGTATACGACACTATTCACGTATATAGAACTATTCACAAATACGGCACTATTCACCGAAAAATAAAATTTTCTCTTTTTCGTCCCAGATGTTTAGTATGGTTACTATCTTTGATTGTATCCATGTTTTGATCTTCATTCTTGAATTTTAATCCATTATGGTTTATTATGGAGTATTTTTAAACTTGAATTATCTAAAGTACGAATCTCTAATCTTTGTCCCTTTATTTTACTGGATTAATTCTCTAAAATATTTTTCACCATCCTCAGTCTTTAATGGTGATACTTGATGAATATCTTTGGCATGTAGTGCAAAGATGAATGATTATCTGATGAATATATTTGGCCCGTAGTGCAAAGATAAATATTTGATGCAAGATATATATTGATTGATGTTACGGGGATAAAATATTGATGATGGACTTTTAAATTCATAGATGATAGTAGATTTCATTCTCTACTTAACTCTTCTAATGAATTATTATTTTCGTTGTGAATATTGATCTAAAACTTGTTATCTATTATATTCTATCAGATTTTTCCCTATTGTGGACTAAGGATAATTTGTTGTATATTATCTTAGTAATAATATTCTTTATTGAGCTAGTTGAGCTCACACTTTTCCTTTTTGTTCCATTTTTCTTCTCAGGAAGCGAGAATATAGCGGGAAGTAGTCAGGGGTGTGGAATGATGGTTCTAGACAGTTATTTAGCAGTCCTCACTATTTTGTAAAATAGTGTATCAATAATTATAATGAGGATTTTATCTGACTGTGGATATTATCTAGAAGGCAATATTTGTATTTAAACTCACGGTTTATGTGTTGTCGTATTTTGCATGACAATTATATTAATAAAGTTGTAGTTATTTCTGTACCATATATTTGGCGACTCAGAATGGGTGGTGTATACCTATTTTGGGGGTGTCACAGTTGGTATCAGAGTTTAGGGATATGGTTTCTGGCGAAGATCGGGGAATAGAACTAGGAGGGGAGAGACGAGTAAATTCTTCGCTAGTGTGTCCTACCTAAGCTTATTTGTTGGTCAGTCATAATATAGGGATATTATGTGATATATTAATTTGTTTAATTAACCCTTGTTTATGGGAGTTTTTAAGAATGGTAGCTGAGAACGTTAACAATGGAGTGTATGAGACCGTGGAACAACCTTCAATCACCAACCAGGAGAACGTGCAACAGGAAGGCAATATTCCTCATGTAAACAACACTACCGAGAAAACGATGAATAATGGAATGTTTAGAAGCTTTTTGCAGTTCATGCAAAATCAGACAAGGGAGACTCGTGTACAAAATACGGGTGAAAGTGATAGCAACGCACAATTTGTCACAGCCAAGCAGTTCAAGGAGTTGGGACCACCAGATTTCTGGGGAAAGCCGGATCCGATTAAGGTAAAAATGTGGGTCAAGCAAATTACCAAGATATTCAATGTCTTGGGATGCATAGAGGAACAGAAGATTCCATTCGCCACCTTTATATTCCGTGATGAGGCAAATTACTAGTGGGAATCTGTGAAGCGTACCCAGCCAGCCGCACTCAACATGTCTTGGGAAAGATTTGAAAAACTGTTCAATGATAAGTACTTTCCTGAAAGTATTCGTCATATGAAGGAGGTAGAGTTTATTAGACTGGAAAAGAACAACATGACGGTGTCCCAGTACGAGGCAAAGTTCGCGGAGTTATCCCGGTTTGCACCTCATTTGATAGAGAATGAGGAACGTATGACGCAGATGTTTCTAAGAGGTCTAAAACTCGAGATTTGTCAATACCTTATCTCTCAAAAAATTTCTCTGCATTCAGATGTTGTCAACATGGATCAATTATTAGAGCGAAATAATGAGTATGTTCAACCGAGGGACCACAACCAAGGTCATACCAGTGACAGTAGTCATCGGAGCAATGATAACCTGCAGGGTGGGAAAAATACAGACAAAAGCGGTAACTACTCTGGTGGTAATCGTGACCAAGATAATAGAAGAAATGATTTAAGTGAAAATTTAAAGAAGAGAAGATTTAGTAATGACGGGAAGACATCACAGCAGCACCAACACCAGCAACAAATTCTAGGGGAAGAGAACGATCGCCAGTTAATGCTACAGATGCGGAGAGGAGGGACACATAAGTCCAAACTATTCACAGCCTTCCAAGGTATGTTTTAGTTGTGGAAAAGACGGTCACATAGCTCTATTTTGTCCTGTAGTAAAATCAAGTCCAGCTGGGATGGTGGCACCAAAGGCGGATACGGACAAAACGAAGTCGGTGGTTTCAGGAAGAACATTTTTCATGACTTCTCAAAAAGCTAGTAGCCCGAACGAAGTTATCACGGGTTAGTTATTCATAAACTCTTGCGAAGTCTATACCCTTTTAGATATCAGTTCTACCCATTCTTTTATCTCTCCAGCTTGTACTCAACGTTTAAACTTGATTCCGGAGAAATTGGACTTTGACTTATCTGTAGAAACTCCGTTAGGAGAAACTTTCATTACATCCATAGTTTATAAATCGTGATTGATCCAAGTTGGCACCATCACATTACCTGTTGATCTTATCTCTTTAAAGATACTTACATTTGAATCAATTTTAGCATGATGATTGGTTAACCACTCATCATGCTAAAATTGATTATTTTTGTAAGGTTATTAGTTTTCATATTCCTAACCAACCTGTTATGCGAATTCAAGCAACCAAACCACTAAAGTCAATCACTGTCATATCAAGCCATATAGTCATTCATTTATTAATAAAAATGGATGTCAAGCCTTCTTAGCCCATGTTATGGACTTGAACAAAAATACATCAGATTTGAATAATATTTCTATTGTTAGTGAATCTCCTGACGTATTTTCTGAAGAACTTCCTGGCTTAACCCCAGAGTGTGATATTGAATTTTGTATCGACTTTGAACCCGGTACAAAATCCATTTTCAAAAATCCATATCAAATGGCTCCTATTGAACTTCAAGAGTTAAAAACCCAACTATAGAAGTTGGTATCCGAGCCTCTATCTGGTGACTTCCTTTGTGGAATGCACCAAAGTCAGACTCTCCATAGGAGACTCTATATTTGTGTGGTGGTAAAACGATAGGTGTCATTGTAACGTGCTATCCAAGATTGGGATATGAGTCACTGTTGAGAGCAACATAAGTCAGTAATCGAAATACATAGCTTTCTAGGCTTAGCTGGTTATTATCGGAGATTAGTGGAAGAATTTTTTCGAATCTCTACTCCGTTAACTTAGCTGACTCGTAAATATACAAAATTCAGATGGAACGAAAAATGTGAGAAGAGCTTCCAAGAACTCAAGAAAAGACTCATTTCGGCACCTGTTCTGATAATACCATCGTGAAAAAGAGAACGTAGTAGCTGACGAGTTGAGTAGAAGATCGTATGCGGGTACGAGTGCGATGTTGTTAACACAAACACCCATTTGTACGACTTACAAAGGATAAAGATAGATTTAAAGACTCTAGAGAACCACGTTATGATGTCAAATATACGAGTAGAATCGACTTTAATCGATAAAATTAAAACCGCTCAAGCTACACATTGGAGCTGATGAATATAAAGAAGAAGGTGCAAGAAGGCGTTATTCTAGAAATAAGAGTTGATGAAGAGAAGAAAGCTCAAACCTTCGATTTATTAGTCCATTTGAAATTCTAGATCGAGTAGGAATTGTGGCCTATAGACTCGCCTTAACTCTAAGTATGTCGCGTATTCATAAGGTTTTTCACGTATCGATGTTACATAAATATGTGGACAACCCAAACCACATTATTGATTTAGAACCAGACGAGATAACCGAAGATTTAACGTACGAGGAGGTATCTGTCAAGATCTTGGATAGGAAGGAGCATGTTCTACGCACAAAGGTTATACCACAAGTCAAGGTTTTGTGGAGGAACCATGCTATTGAGAAAAAGACCCCAATTTCATAAGGAGTGGAGGTTGTAAGACCCCAATTTTATTTTTCTAAATAAAATTGAATTTCCTCTATTCATTATCTTGAAATATATAATAAGGAGTTAATTTGATATAATGCTTTGGTTATGGGTGAAATGTGCATATTTTGCAAAATAAGCAAGTGGTTATAAAATATTCATTGTTGTCAGGGAATATTCGTTTGGTCGTGGAATATTCTTACTGTCAGGGAATATTTGTACGACGGCGCAGCCATCTGTGGACCCCATAACAAAATAACTATCGGATGAAGAAAACGACAAGTTTGAGTTTTTATAAATAACATCGTAATTGTTACCGTTAACACTGTTGAATTTCCTAGTGGTTAAAATACAATAATACGCGTGGTTGCAGAGTAGCACACGGTATTACACAGTATTTTTAAATTATTAATTCTTACGTAAGAAGGCACTACTCAATAATTGTTACAGTAATTACTGTTCAATATTTTATTTTATTGATTCAATAATTGATGCGTTGATATTTTATATTATTGTTGTTTCAATAATTGTCATTGCACAGTATTTCTCATTATCAGATCAATAATTCATATTATTTGAATAATATTATTAGATAGCATTATTGACAATGTCTAAGGAAGTTCTGTCTAAAAAATGGGTTTGGTCTCCTAATTGCGCGCCAATAAGGAGAAATTCTTATCGGAAAGCACCCTCTTTCCTGGGAACGAACTGGTTGTCATAATTATGATTCTGTAATATTATTTATGAATAATTAATTATTAATTTATATGATAAGAAAATATTTATTTTATGTGGATATAAATGAAGGATGGGGAAATATTTATTTTATGTGATTATTAATGAAGGAATTAATGCTGGAGTAATTTATTAGTATTTTATCGAAATGAAGAATGAAATTTGGAAATTTTTAGAAAATTGATTTATTACTTGATTTTGTAAAATCTATAACTCTTTGTGTATAATGAGTTAGAAGATGAGTCATATATCAAAAAAAAAGCCCTGGAAGTATGCTAAACGTAAAAATTTGAATCACCCAAAAATTTTTTGTGAATTTTTCGTGATCACTGTTTGAGTGAAACTGGTACGAGGAACTTATAGTTCGAAAATCAAATCAGTGTTCTTAAGCTCTATTGCGTGAGTTATAATTTTGATCCGACCGTTGGATCATTGTGATTTTTGGATATGTTATACATATATAAGTTGAGTATATGTCCAAAAATTTTGAACCGTTAAAATTAATGTATGATTTATTATGAATTTTAAGATGTGTTGAAAATCGTCCGTAAGTGAATTTCGATCATTTTTCGTTTGAAATTTGAAAAAACTTTCTTCTACAAAATCGTACAGAATTCAATTTCCTATGAAATAGACATGAGATTCGAATTTTTCTAATAAAAAAGCTATTTATTATGAATTATTGAAATTTCAAAAATAAATATTTTTATTAAAAATATGGATGGGCCCCACCTTTGGTTGTTGTGAAAAATTGGCTACTTTTTGTGGACCCCACTTATGGTGGTTGAATTTTGTTCAAAGGTTGCATGCGTAGAAGAAAAAAAAATATATAATATTTTATTAATTTAATCTCATTTAACGTTCCAACATTTTTCTATAAATAGGTGCTTAGGTTAGAATTTAAAATCACACCAGATACATGATATTAGGAATAATATATTGTATAGAAAAGGCAAATTTTTTACCTTGTAAATGTCAATCAAGTATGTTGCCTTCACATGATACATGGTCTAAAACATAATGAGCATTCTAATATTTACGGTCACCATATTTAAGACAAACCCACCAATTCAATTGACGTATAAATACATGGGCCTCACTTTTCAAACCATTGAAGATGCCAGCAAACTCAACTGCAATGTATCCACGACCAACAATGGCTATTTTCTTTGGTCGTGAAAGCAAATCAAGGGCAGCATCTGAATCTATTACATATTCACTTCTAGGAATTTCTGGAATGAAGGGTCGTCCCCCAACTGAAATTAGTATATTCTTTGCTGTGTAAAGTTTTCCACCAACGTCCACTGTAAGCGGGTCCACAATCTGTTTATAATCATAAATGCCCACGGGTACATATTAGTTGATACATGAGCTCTTGTGAATAACGTTTGAAGAATATAAATGAAAAGGAAGGGAAAAAATGGAGTTTAAAATTTTTATCTTGCCACAAAAACATCATCCAACCTTTCCACGCCCTTCAATCAGTTTGAGACCAGCATTTTTCAAAACATTCTTGTGGATACCGGTAAGTCGCTACTGCTCAACATTCTTATTAGCAATCATGGTGCTCCAATCATGCTTGGGTTCAGTTTCATAGGTCCACCCAAAACCACAACTTTCTTCAAATTCATGAGAATATTTGGACGAGTATACAAGCAGTTTCTTCTGTACACATCCACGAAGTACACACCTGCATTACAAATTCATCAAACATGCAGGTCCTTATTCTTATAAGACAATTATTGAAATGAAAACACAACAGCTCATACAGATCAGTGAGACAACCTCCTAGGCTCATACAATCACACATTATATATACGCATTTGGGAAGAAGTGAATTGACATACTTTGTGTCATCTCAAAAAAATGAAATCATGATGCTCAATTTGGGATAAAGTGAATAATCATTTTTCTGTTAGATAAGATAAAATGTAAATATAATGTCTAGAAAATAAACCATAGAGCATAAAACACATTTTTCATATTGTAAAACTAATTGTAGTTCTTTCAGAACCTCACATTGTGAATAGCCATTGCAATCATGGAATTATGGTCAAAGTGCTGAAATGAGGTTACATCTTGAATTGACCTCAATTGTCACTTGGTTCCTTAATATTAGTATTTGGATCATCAAATATTAGTGCTAAATCGGCATCTCATGAAAGCCATTTCAGGTTACTCACGAGTCTACTTCATTTATCTTAGGTATTTTTACTAAATCTGAAATCTATACGACTCCGGGTAGGGCTCACACAACCATAGGTTGCTTCTCCAACAGACAAGCCATGGTAATAACTGCTACATATATAAAACGAACTTCCAGAATATACGTTTAGGCTTCCGTCTGATAACATACAAGTAGGATCAAATACTTAATGAATATAACATACTAAAATACATACCCGAATAAAGTCTACCACCATAATCCGGTACTTCATATGCTCATCCTCATTGCCTTCTAACTGATCTGCTAGAGCTCTACAATAACAATAATTATTAGGTTAAATTACACTAATGAGGCTATGCAGACAGTTTCCAAAAAAAGTGTAATTCAAATTACCATACAACTTAACATAATAGTTGACAAAAAAGGAAATCTAAGACATAAACTGATACCATAGGCCATACGGTGTACAATACTACAAAAACAAGATGCATGAATGCATAATAAGGTGACCATCGACAAACCTGAAGAAACAATTACCATATGCAGTTACTTGGATTATTTTTAAACCCAATGCATCAAGTTGAACCAAAATATCAGCATGCTTTCCATGCTTTTTTATCTGTCCACAACCCATAAAAAATTAAATCACATTAATCGAATGTTATGAAAAGGTTGAGTATCCAATATATTATACTCAACATAGTTTAGAAAATATATTTACTATTTGTTAGGTTGTTTAGATGATTGGATAGCATTAGGTAGACGTTGTTTAGCAACAAAGATTGAAGAGAAGTTCATACCCGGCAAACTCAGATATGCAAAGAGCATGCCTACTGTTAATCAGCTCTTCCTAATCAGGTTCTGCAATTCTCTTTTCTTTTGATTTTTGCAATTCTGTGTTCCGAGGGATAATCTTTGTCATAACACCACCAAGAGTTTCTAGCCCAATAGACAGTGGTGTTAAATCCAAAAGGACAATATCACTGACATCTCCATCCAAAACACCAGCCTAAAATGGAACAAAAAATCCAGATAATCAGTTCATTACCAACTACTGCAATCAAAAGAAAAATTCAAGTACAAACAAACTCCAATTCGACACCCATTCCTTCCTAATTCCTAGACTACCTACATGTACTTCACCTTGTTGAAAGATGACAAAGTAAATGTTGGAATGAATGGTGACAACTACACCAGGAAAAGGAGGGTGAATGTACCTGAACTGCAGCTCCTAGGGAAACAACCTCATCAGGATTGACAGTAACATTGGGTTCCTTTCCAGTCAAAGACTTCACAACTCCTTGACCAACCGGAATACGGGTTGAACCACCAACAAGGATCACTTCATCAATATCTTTGAAATGCATCTCTCAAGGAATTTTGAACAGGGGTTTTAAGCCTAAGGAAACAGGTGAACAAAATATTATTAAAATACAATTAACCCAGACCAATAATCAGTAAAACAACAAAAATCATAATTAATAAGTGGTACGGAAAATCTCACAGTATATTTGACTACTATGGCTTCAGCTTCGTGATCGGCGGTGGCTGCGACCCTTCTAGCATCTCCGGAAGAGAAGCGGTGGTAATCCTCGGTAGGAACGAATGGCGGCTTCATTGACGCGAATGGCGAATCGCTTCTGGTTAGTGTTGATCCTGCTATGCCATTTGGCCAGATCTTGGTAGGAGCAAACATACGATCGCCACGACACACGTTGCTACACCCTGACCGGCATGGTGGGGCCATCGGTGGCCATGGGGTGAGCAGTGGCGGCGGCCATTTTTGATGTTTGTGGAGGTAGGGAGTTAAAGAGAAGAGAGTCTAGGGTTTTGGGCGTATTATTTTTGGGTGTATTATAAGAGCGTTTTATTTTTATTTCAAATTCACTTCCACGGCATTTTTTTTGCTCAGCGTTTTTTATATAGATAACGTTTTTTTATAAAATAAAACGTTATCTATTTTAAAACCAAAAATTACCCTTATAAATATATAATATTTTTTTACATGTATCTACAATATTTTGTTAAAAAATGTTATAAAAAAAAATACCACAACGTTTTTTATAAAAACGTTATTTTCTAAGTGTTGTCTTTTTATGATTTTGTACTAGTGTTAACACCTTATTATTTCAAAATAATGAATAGAAAAAAATTAATTTTATTTATAAAAAATTGGAATCTTACAATATTTGTAATTATTAGTGTGTGTATATTTATGTGTGTGTGTGACATGGGACTAATAATTCAATATAAATTGAATCATGTATGAAAGGATTAAAAAATATATTAATAATGATGATAAACTTGGTTATAATTAATTAAGCTTGAGTGTTAAGCTTTTTATGGCATAATTAATTTCTTAATGAGATTAATTAATGGATAACTTAATGAAGTGTTGAACCTAGGATATATCCAAGCCCAACATTATTAATGTGACATGCTTGTAAGAGTTGGGAAGTGTGGCCCAAACAGTTGATGTACTAGAATAATGTTAGAGTCCAATGTGTACGAGCATTTGTACCTAGCCCAACTTATTTTAGCTTGAGATTTAGCCCAATGTGTAATATATGGATGGTAGATATATGTATTTATATACGTGTACATGTAGGTATATATATGGGAGTATGTATATAAGTATACACACACACACATGTGTATATATATATATATATATATATATATATGTGTGTGTGTGTGTGTGCGCGCGCGTATATATGAACATACATTTGACAGTACTTTGTGTAATAGGTAAATAAAAAGCCTAGCATAGCCCTAATACTACCTCTCAACCAACCACCCCCTTCCCTTTGCCAAAATGCTGATTTCCTTTAGCAAATTGAACTCACAAGCAAAGTTCGTGTGGGGTGGGGGGGGGGGGATAATTGTGTAAGTACTAGGAATAGTGTAGGAATAGTGTGGGTTGGTGGAACTTTTCACTAACTCCACTTTTACCCTCGGTTAATATCCTAGCTAATTGGTTAATGATTACTCTATAAATAGCAATCTCCCAATTCATCTCCTCATTTGTCAAAAAAAAATCCTAAGTGTTGGGAGATATAGAAAGCTAGAGAGAATTTAGAGAGAAAAGGAAGAAACTTAGAGAAATTCTTGAGAGTTGGTGGTTCAAGAGAAACCCTAGAAGAAGGAATCAAGGTGGAGGCATACTCAAAGTTCCTAGCCAAGAGAAAGAAAACCACTAAGAGGTAGGTTCACTATCTAGTAATAGATAATATACAACAAATTATCCTTAGTCTTCAATAGGAAAAATCTGATAGAATACAATAGACAACAAGTTTTAGATCAACAACTGCAGCGGAAACAACAATTCATTAGAAGAGTTAAGTAGAGAATGAAATCTACTATCATCTATGAATTTAAAAACTCATCATCAATATTTTATCCTTGTAACATCAATCAATATACATCTTGAATTAAATATTTATCTTTGAACTACGGGCTAAAGATATTCATTTGTACCACCAGTTGGTCATGTTCATCTCAACACATGTTCATCTTTGCACTACGGGCCAAAGATATTCATCAGGTAATCATTCATCTTTGCACTACATGCCAAAGATATTCATCAAGTATCACCATTAAGGACTGAGGATGATGAAAAACATTTTAGAGAACGAATTCAGTGAGATAAAAGGATAAATATTAGAGATTCGTACTTTAGATAATTCAAATTTAAAAATACTCCATAATAAACCATAATAAAGTAAATTTCAAGAATGAAGATCAAAATATGGATACAATCAAAGATAGTAACCATACTAGACAACTGAGACTAAAAAGAGAAAAATTTATTTTTCGGTGAATAGTGCCGTATACGTGAATAGTACCGTATACGTGAATAGTAACCCCAACACAAAAAGGTAGAAATTCTACAATAAAATTTATAACAACATTTCAGCATAATGATATTGAACGAAATAATATCATTTAAGAAGAAAATATCATCCTTTACCTCAAAATATAGTATTTCTGACCGGAATATCGGATGTAAAGCCGAAAGAAATTTGCATTGAATAGCAACTCTCAAAGTATCTAAATACTTACAAAAATATGCTCGATAATATAGAGAGAGAAAACTTATGTTTCTGGTGTGATTTTCAATTGTAACATAATCACCTATTTATAGAAAAATGCTAGAACGCCAAAGGAGACTAAATTAATAAAATATTAATTTTTTAAAAACCAATTCTACCCATGCCCAAAGACTAAGACCATCATGCCATTTCTAAAATTTTTTTGCAGCTAACATGTTTAAAAAAAATAAAAGTGGGTCCCACCCATAATTTTAATAAAAATATTTAATTTCTGAAATTTCAATAATTCATAATAAATAGCCCTTTTATCAAAAAAATATGAATTTTATGTCCATTCCATAGAAAATTGAATTCTCTACAACTTTGTAGAAGAAAGTTTTTTTAAATTCCAAACAGAAAATGTCTGAAATCCACATACGGATGATTTTTAATACCTTTATTCCGATAAAATACTGATAACATTAATTCCTTCATTTATATCCACATAAAAATAAATATTTCCTTCATTTATATCCACATAAAAATAAATATTTCCTTATCATATAAATCAATAATTAATTATTCACAAATAATATTACAGAATCATAATAATGACAACCAGGTTGTTCCCAGGAAAGAGAGGAATTTCCGATAAAGATTTCTCCTTACTAGCGCACAATTAGATGACCAAACCTCTCCTTAGACAGAACTTCCTTAGACATTGCTAATAATGCTATCTAATAATATTATTCAAATAATATAAATTATTGATATGATAATGGGAAATACTGTGCAATGACAATTATTGAAACAACAATAATATTAAATATCAACGTAACAATTATAAAATATTGAACAGTAATTACTGTAACAATTATTAAGTAATGTCTTCTAACGTAAGAATCAATAATTAAAAAATACTGTGCAATACCATGTGCTATTGTGCAACCACGCGTATTACTGTATTTTAACCACTAGGTAATCCAACAGTGTTAACGGTAACAATTACGCCGATATTTATAAAAAATCAAACTTGTCATTTTTTTCATCCGGGCTGACAATATTCCACGACCAAACGAATAGTCCACGACAACAATGAATATTTTATAACCACTTGCCTAATTTACAAAATTTGCACATTTCACCCATAACCAAAGCATTATATCAAATTAACTCCTTATTATTTCAAGATAACGAATAGAGGAAATTCAATTTTATTTATAAAAAGTTGGGGTCTTATATTATGCATAACATTAAAACATACTATTCGTGCGCACGTCGAGTTCCCTACAATATAAAATTTCCCCTTCTAAGAGGGTTGTTCATCTTAGCAGATTATAAGAGTCCGTGCCAAGTCGGATGAAGAAAACGACAAGTTTGAGTTTTTATAAATAACGGCGTAATTGTTACCATTAACACTGTTGGATTACCTGGTGGTTAAAATACAGTAATACGCGTGGTTGCACAGTAGCAAATGGTATTGCACAGTATTTTTGAATTATTAATTCTTACGTAAGAAGGCACTACTCAATAATTGTTACAGTAATTACTCTTCAATATTTTATTTTGTTGATTCAATAATTACTGCGTTGATATTTTATATTATTATTGTTTCAATAATTATCATTGTATTGTATTTCTCATTATCATATCAATAATTCATATTATTTGAATAATATTATTAGATAGTATTATTGGCAATGTCTTAAGAAGTTCTGTCTAAGGAGAGGTTTGGTCACTTAATTGCGCGCCAGTAAGGAGAAATCCTTATCAGAAAGCCCCCTCTTTCCTGGGAACGACCTGGTTGTCATTATTGTGATTCTGTAATATTATTTGTGAATAATTAATTATTGATTTATATGATAAGAAAATATTTATTTTATGTGGATATAAATGAAGGATGAGGAAATATTTATTTTATGTGATTATAAATGAAGGAATTAATGCTGGGGTGTTTTATTAGTTTTTTGTCGAAATGAAGAATGAAATTTGGAAATTTTCAAAAAATTAGTTTATTACTTGATTTTGTAAAATCTATAACTCTTTGTGTATAATGAGTTAGGAGATGAGCCATATATCAAAAGAAAGCCCTAGAAGTAAACTAAACGTAGAAATTTGAATCACCCAAAAATTATTTGTGTATTTTTCATGGTGACTGTTTGAGTGAAACTGGTACGATGGACTTATAGTCCAAAAATTAAATCAGTGTTCTTAAACTCTATTGCGTGAGTTATAATTTTGATCCGACCGTTGGATCGTTGTGATTTTTGGATATGTTATACATATATAAGTTGAGTATATGTCCACAAATTGTGAACCGTTAAAATTTAACGTATGATTTGTTATGAAATTTAAGAGGTGTTGAAAATCGTTCGTATGTGGATTTCGATCATTTTTCGTTTGGAAAAACTTTCTTCTACAAAGTTGTAGAGAATTCAATTTCCTATGGAATAGACATGAGATTCAAAATTTTCTAATGAAAAGGCTATTTATTATGAATTATTGAAGTTCTGAAAATAAATATTTTTATTAAAAATATGGGTGAGTCCCACTTTTGGTTGTTGGTAAAAGTTAGCTAATATTTGGTGGGCCCCACTTGTGATTGCTGAGTTTTGTTCAAAGGTGGCATGTGTAGAAGAAGAAAAAAAATATAATATTTTATTAATTTAGTCTCCTTTGGCATTCTAGTATTTTTCTATAAATAGTTGCTTAGGTTAGAATTGAAAATCACACTAGAAACATAAGTTTTCTTTCTCTATATTATCGAGCATATTTTTGTGAGTATTTAGATACTTAGAGAGTTGCTATTCAGTGCAAGTTTTCTTCGGCATCACATCCGATATTTCGATCAGAAATACTGTTATTTTGAGATAAGGAATGTTATTTTCTTCGTAAATGATATTATTTTCTTATATATCATTATGCCGAAATATTGATATAAATTTTATTGTGTTTTTTCTATCTTTTTGTGTCGGGATTACTATTCACGTATACGACACTATTCACAAATACGATACTATTCACCAAAAAATGAAATTTTTTCTTTTTCGTCTCAGATGTTTAATATGGTTACTATCTTTGATTGTATCCATATTTTGATCTTCATTCTTGAATTTTACTCCATTATAGTTTATTATGGAGTATTTTTAAACTTCAATTATCTAATATACGAATATCTAATCTTTGTCCTTTTATCTCACTGGATTCGTTCTCTAAATATCTTTGGCATGTAGTGCAAAGATGAATGATTACCTGATGAATATCTTTGGCCCGTAGTGCAAAGATGAACAGTTGTTGAGATGAACATGACCAACTGGTGATACAAATGAATATGTTTGGCCCGTAGTTCAAAGATGAATATTTGATGCAAGATGTGTGAGACCCCAAATTTTATGAATAAAGATTTAATATTTCAAAATATTTTTTTTTAAAATTATGGTGTGGATTTGATATAATGTTATAGTTGTGGGTAATATTTATAAATTTTATAAAGTATGCAAATTGTTATATAATATTCGGTCTGAGAATATTCGTTTTAACAGGAAATATTCGTACGATGGCACAATCATTGGTGGACCCCACAACAGAATTATTGTCGGATTGAGAAAATTACAAAAATATTTTTATGAAAATAACGACGGAAGTTTTACCGTTAAAACTGTTGAACTACTCGGTAGAAAAAGTACAGTAATACGCGTGATTGAATAGTAGCACACGGTATTGATTATTGATGCTTACGTGAGAAGTCACTCAGTTTTGTTCAATAATTACTTCAGTAATTGTTGCATAGTATCTCACGTTATTTGATTCAATTATTGTCGATATTTTATATATTATTAAATCAATAATTGAGATGACAGAGTTATTAATATTATTATTTGCAATATTAATGATGTCTAGAAGTTCTGCCAAGGAGAGGTTTGGTCACCTAATTGCACGCCAATAAGGAGAAATCCTTATTAGAAAGCCCCCTCTTTCCTGGGAACGACCTGGTCGATTAATATTTTGAATTATAATAATGATGATAAATATTGTTAAATATATTGAGGTGTCTTTTTATGAAGTCACGGAAGTTTATATATATATATATATATATATATATATATATATATATTATATATATAAATTTTGTTTTATTAGTATTATTAATGTAATAAAACAGAAAAGCTTTTTATATAAAACAGAATACTTTTATAAAGTTATTTGTTTTATTAGACTATAAATAGAATATATTACTCCCTCCGTCCCAGGATAAAAGTCCTTATTACTATTTTGGGTTGTCCCATGTTAAATGTCCACTTTCTTTTAATAACCAAATTTTTACACATTTTTTCCTATTATGCCCGTAGCATTAAATGTTTCATACTTTTCTTATTATAATTCTCTCTCCATATTTAATGACATTATTATGGACAATTTTGTCATTTTATTTCTCTTCTTAATATGCGTGAAAAGTCCACCAGGACTTTTATCCTGGGACGGAGGGAGTATATTTTATTATGCATAGTGTTTTGCATAGTAAAATCTTTTTATATAAAACATAATACTTTTATAAAGTTATTTATTTTATTAGACAATAATTAGAATATATTATATTTTATTATGTATAGTGTTTGCATAGTGTCTGCATAGTATTTTGTATAGTAAAATCTTTTTATATAAAACAGAATACTTTTATAAAGCTATTTGTTTTATTAGACAATAATTAAAATATATATTATATTTTATTATGCATAGTGTTTGCATAGTGCCTGCATAATATTTGCATAGTAAAATCTTTTTATATAAAACTGAATACTTTTATAAAGTTATTTATTTTATTAGATTATAAATAGAATATATTATATTTTATTTAAAAGATTTTATTTTATTAGAATAATTTATTAATACTGCATAGCAAATCAATATGGACCGTCTGTTTAAAAGTAAATCAATCTGGACTGTTCATGAATTAGTTACAATTTAGTCAATTCTCCTATAAATAGAAGTTCATTCCTTCATTATTTATTACGAATTCACTGAAACTCTAGAGAGAGAAACTATAGTGAGAAAGAAGAAAAGTATTCTGCTACCTCACTTTTCCAATATCCAGTTCTTCTAAGGTAAGGGGTATTATTTCTTTTGTATTCATGAAGAGAACTTCTGCTATTCCATTCTTTATTTTTTTATTGGAATAACCTGTATACGCGGGCTACCCTATACTTGGTGAAATTCTTCTGTTATTTCATTCTTTATTATTATGTTGGAATAATCTGTCTATGCGAAGTACCGCATACATGGTAAAATTTTCTATTATTCCATTCTTTATTATTATGTTGGAATAACCTGTCTATGCGAAATACCACATACATGGTGAAATTCTTCTGTTATTCCATTCTTTATTATTATGTTGGAATAACCTGTCTATGTGAAGTACCGCATACATGGTGAAATTCTTCTGTTATTCCATTCTTTATTATTATGTTTGAATAACCTGTCTATGAGAAGTACCGCATACATGGTTGTTGGGTAAAATCTATATTCGCACAACACGCAAGTATACGTGGTCAACAAGTAATAAAGTGATGAGTAGAGTATAGTTCCCACAGAGACTTATTAGCAAAAATCTCAACTTACAATTACCAATTTTCTATTAACCCTAATTTTATTAAACAAATCAAATTCAATGATTAAAAATAACTATTCTAAATTAAAAGATAATTAAACTATCACAAACCAATCACAAATATCAAAATCTAGAATTTCAAACAATTAATGGAGAATTAGACTTATGATTTCACCCTAAGCTTCACTCTGATTTTAACACTTTTATTCCAATTCAACTCACTATTCCAGTTTATTAATCAAGAACACGAACGTAGTATTAACCACCTCTCGATGCACTAATACCATATTAACGTCAATCCACAATTAAGATAGAAATCCGTTAAACACCTTAAGCAACTAACTCACTATATCTCTATGTGAATTACAATTGAAGAAGGTTGAAGAATAAGTTCTCTATCCGATTACATGCGATGTCAAGCATATATCTACCTTAACACTCATCAAGTTTAAGCTATTAACAAAATCCTGAACACATGCTATATCAACTAGGTCTAGATTTGAATATCCTCTCTCGATTCCATCCAACTCCACAAAGAATTGTTGATCAGGCAATTCATAGATTCAAGCACAAATTAATATAGATAAACTGGTAATAGCTTATTAAATTGGAAATCAAAGTTTACAAAACCATAGATTCACTTAAAAGATCCATCATAAGCCTAAAAAGTGATTTAGTTCATAATAAACGAAATAAACACTGAATAAATCATGGAAATCATCTTTTCAATTACAAATAATAAACTAAGATGAAGAATATTGAAAAACACCCCTCACGTAGCCTAAAATCTCAATCGTCTTGAAAATCGCCTTGAAATACTCCTCCTATGCTCGCTAGAAAAACTGAGATTTTTCTTCGTAATTTTTTCCTTGAGTCTCCTCTAATCTCAGAGTTTTATATCCATATATATACTACCACATGTATTTTGACTATAATTCCACTCATATACAAGTCCCAAGTCATTACCATCTCTAAAACTCCACACTTGTAGCACT
Organism: Panax japonicus; assembly: GCA_020205505.1. Taxonomy (NCBI): domain Eukaryota; kingdom Viridiplantae; phylum Streptophyta; class Magnoliopsida; order Apiales; family Araliaceae; genus Panax; species Panax japonicus. The sequence continues at coordinate 36,002,081 of CM035099.1, read as the reverse complement.
AGAAACCAACTAGGAGTCTTGATTTCCGAGTACCCAGCCCCAGCTGGACATTTTCCTTTGCACAAGCCAGCCCCAGCTGGATACCATTCTGATTTTGCTGCCCAGACACCCAGCCCCGGCTGGGTGGTAACGCTTAAAAAGGCCCAGCCCCGGCTGGGTACCAAGCTGTCAATTAATTTTTCTGCTATTACCTCCTCTGCTAAAACTGCCATAACTTTCAAACCGGGAGGAATTACGAGGCCCGTGACCTATCAAATCGAAGAAATCGACGAGATCTACAACTTTTGTTCTTTGATCATTCAGAAATAACAAACAGATGACTGTCGAAATCGCATCGGAAGCAGCTGCTACTGTGTAACGACAATCAAAACAACTCAAAACTTTGTCTTTGTTGCTAGAAACCATACTCTCGCATCCGAGCTTCTAATTAAAGTGATGTAAGATGTTCCGGGATTGCCAATAAAGAATCTCTTCACATAATCAAAGTTCCACGCCACAAACAAGAAATGCACACAAAATAAACATGAAAACCCGAACTTTAACCGGAATTGCTTTTCCTTGCAAATTTTATACCAATAGTCGCTCATGCCGCTTCCAAGCATATAATCTACAAAATGGAAACAAAATGCATGAAAAGTCACTAAGAAACATGAGATTAAGCACATAATTCAAGTAATAGATGTCGGATAAGTAGGTATAAAACCGACTTATCAATGGTGAAATTCTTCTGTTATTCCATTCTTTATTATTATGTTGGAATAACCTGTATATGCGAAGTACCGCATATATGGTGAAATTCTTTTGTTATTCCATTCTTTATTTTTCTGTTAGAATATCCTGTCTGTGCGTATTACGCATGACCTGGTTCTATTATTTATTATTCTGTTGGAATAACCCGTCTGCGCGGTCTATCGCATGCCTGGTGAAGTCTTTTGTTATTTCATTCTTTATTATTCGGTTGGAATATCATGTCTGTGTGTTTACGCATGACCTGGTTCCATTATTTAATATTCTGTTGGAATAACCTGTCCGTGCGGTCTATCGCATGCATGGTGAATTCTTCTGTTATTCCATTATTTATTATTCTGTTGGAATAACCTGTCTATGTGGATTACCACATGCATAGTGAATGACCCTTCGTATTCATTTCTTATTTAATTATGGAAATGATCTGTCTACGTTGATTACCGCATGGCGGGCGAAAATCCATTTGCAGTTTCATATATTCTGTTATACTCAGTTGGTTAAAGCTTTGACTTCTATACTCCATGAAATTAGTGGAATATCCTTGATATTTGCACTTCATCCAGTATCTTTTCATGGAAATATTCTTCTGAGCATTCTTGATTTTTACTCTACAAAACAGTATCATGTTGACAATTTGGACGTTATTAAATCCTGGATAAATTAATTCTTGAACTTGTTTTATTGAATTCTTATATCATTGTCATCATCCTCATGTTTATATTATGTTGAAAGTCATCTGTGGCCTGTAGTGTATAGATGGACTTGGTATGATTATGACCAGGGATTAATCGGTATAATCATGATCGTAATGTTACAAATGATGTGGTAAAAGTCCTCATTGGCCCGTAGTGCATTGATGGACAGTTGTTAGCATGATCATGACCATTAATGAATAGACGAATATCCTTGGCCCGTAGTGCATGGATAATTTGTGGTTGTTATACTAATGAATATCCTTGGCCGTAGTGCAGGGATGATGTGGATTATTTATTAAGATGAGTCTCAATGATAAAAGTGATGAAAAACCTTTTTAAATCATAAAAGATAGTAGATTTTATTCTCTACTTGACTCTTTTAATGGATTGCTTGTTCCGCTGCAGTTAAACTTGATGTTTGTTATATTTTATCAGTTTAACATTGTTTAAGACTAATGATAATTTATTCTACATTATCTTAGTCATAATATTTCTTACTGGGCTAGTTGAGCTCACCCCTTTCTTTCACTGTTCTCTTCAAGAAATGAGAACGTAGCCGAGACTAGTTGGGGAACGGAGTAACGGTCCAGATGATAGCATTAGTAGTCCTCACTATTCTGTTAAATAGTGTGACAATAAATGTAATGAGGACTCCATTGATGTGGATATTGTCTATATGACAATATTCTTATTAAAACTTTCACTTTATGTTTTGTCGTATTTTACACGATTGTTGTATAATTAGTTTGTATTTGTATTCAGTACCTTATATCTGACGACCCAAGATGGGTGATGTATACCTATTTTGGGGGCGTCACAGTTGGTATCAAAGCTTAGGGATATGATCCCTGGCTGAGATGTGACACAGGAACTAGGAGGGGAGAGACGGGGAATTCCTTCGCTAATATGACCTACCTAAGTTTATTTGGTAATTAATTGGTCGGTCAGAGTATAGGGATAATATGTGATATGTCAATTAACCCTTGTCTTGTGACAGTGTTTGAAAATGGCATCTGAAAATGTTGAGATAAGAAATAGAGTAAAATAATATGACCGTATCGCAGTACGATGCTAAGTTTGCGGAGTTATCCCGGTTTGCAACCCATTTGGTCGATAATGAGGAGCGAATGACGCGAATGTTTCTAAGAGGTTTGAAACTCGATATACGTCAATACCTCATTTCTCATAAACTTTGTTTATATTCAGATGTTGTGAATAGGGCTCAGTTATTGGAGCGCGATAATGAGTTAGCATAACCAAAAGGTAACGACCAACAACATGATAATAATCATACTAGTGGCAACGGCCATCGGAACAATGATGACCATCGTGGGGGAAATTATCATGCCAAGAATGGTAACCACTTCGGTGATAATCATGGCCAAGATAATAAAAGTGGAAATTTCAAGAAGAGAAGGTCATTTAGCTCGATTTTTTCGTATAGTGAAGTCAAGTCCAGCTGGGACGATGGCACCAAAGGCGGATACGGACAAAACAAAGTCTGTGGTTTCAGGAAGACCGTATTTCGTGACTTCTCAAAAAATCGAGTAACCCGAACGAATTTAGCACGAGTTAGTTAATTATAAATTCTTGCGATGTCTATACCTTATTAGATACCAATTCTACCCATTCTTTTATCTCTCTTGCTTGCACTCAACGTTTAAATTTGACTCTTGAGAAATTAGACTTTGACTTATCTGTTGAAACTCCGTTAGGAGAAACCTTCGTTACCTCCACTGTTTATAAATCTTGTTTGATTCATATCGATACCCTCACGTTACCTGTCGATCTTATCTCTTTGAAAATACTTGCCCTTGATGTGATTAGAGGAATCGATTGGTTAACTACTCATCATGCTAAAATTATTTATTTTTGTAAGGTTGTTAGCTTTTATATTCCTAACCAACTTGTTATACGAATTCAAGCAACCAAACCACTAAAGTCAATCACTGTCATATCAAGCCATAAGTAAAGAGCCCCGAACCTTTCGTTGGTGACTTCCTTATGTGGAATGCACCTAAGCCAGACTTTCCGTAGGGGACATCGTGAATAACGATGGCAAGTTGATAGGTATTAATGTGACGTGCTATCCAAGTCTTGGATAAGGGTCACAGTTTTGAATGATATTTCTATTGTTAATAAATTTCTTAACGTATTCTTGAAGACTTCTTGGCCTACCCCAGAGCGTGAAATCGAATTTTGTATTGACCCCAGTAAAAAACCTATTTCTTCAACCCTTAAATATTTCTTCAACCAAAATGAACGTATAATGCGCCAAAGACGTTAGCTCGAGCTGTTAAAGATTACGATCATACCATTCAATATCATGGTGGAAGAGAGAATGTGGTAGCTGACGCGTTGAGTAGAAGATCGTATGCGTTTACGAGTGCGATGTTGTTAACACAAAAACCCATTTCGTATAACTTACAAATGATGAAGATGGAGTTAAAGACTCTAGGGACCCACGTGAAGATAACAAATATACGATTATAATCGACTTTAATCGATAAAGTTAAAGCCGCTCAAGCTACACACCCGGAGCTGATGAATGTGAATAAGAAGGTTCAAGAGGGTGTTATTGTAGAAGCAAGAGTCGATGAATAGAGGAAATCTCAACCCTCGATTTAATTGGTCCATTTAAAATCCTCGATCGAGTAGAAACTGTGGCCTATAGACTCGTTTTACCGCAAAGTATGTCGTGTGTTCATAACGTTTTTCATGTATCGATGTTACGTAAATATGTGGATGACCCGAACCACATTATTGAATTAGAACTAGACGAGAAAGCAGAAGATTTAACGCATGAGGAGATACGTGTTAAAATCTTGGATAAGAATGATCGTATTCAACACTCAAGGGTTATACCTCAAGAGTTAGAATCTGAAATGAAGTCAAGGTATCCTCACCTCTTCGGCATACCAGGTACGTAGGTAAATTTTGAGGGCGAAATTTCATAAGTAGAGGAGATTGTGAGACCCCAAATTTTATGAATAAAGATATAAATTTCTCAAAATATTTTTTTTCAAAATTATGGTGTGGATTTGATGTAATGTTATAATTGTGGGTAATATTTATATATTTTGCCAAAGTATGCAAGTTGTTATATAATATTCGATTGGTCGGGGAATATTCGTTTTAACAGAGAATATTCGTACGACGACATAATCATTGGTGGACCCCACAACGGAATTATTGTCGGATTGAGAAAATGACAAAAATATTTTTATGAAAATAACGGCGAAAGTTTTACTGTTAAAACTATTGAACTATAAGGTAGTAAAAGTACAGTAATACGCATGGTTGCATAGTAGCACACGGTATTGATTATTGATGCGTATGTGAGAAGTCACTCAGTTTTGTTCAATTATTGCTTCAGTAATTGTTGCATAATATTTCACGTTATTTGATTCAATTATTGTCGATATTTTATATATTATTAAATCAATAATTGAGATGACAGAGTTATTAATATTATTATTTACAATATTAACGATGTCTAGAAGTTCTGCCAATGAGAGGTTTAGTCACCTAATTGCGCGCCAATAGGGAGAATCCTTATTGGAAAGCCCCCTCTTTCCTGGGAATGACCTGATCGATTAATATTGTGAATTATAATAATGATGATAAATGTTGTTAAATATATTGAGGTGTCTTTTTATAAAGTCACGAAAGTTTATATATATATATATATATATATATATATTTTGTTTTATTAGTATTATTAATGTAATAAAATAGAAAAACTTTTTATATAAAACATAATACTTTTATAAAGTTATTTATTTTATTAGACTATAAATAGAATATATTATATTCTATTATGCATAGTATTTTGCATAGTAAAATCTTTTTACATAAAACAGATTACTTTTATAAAGTTATTTGTGTTATTAGAAAATAATTAGAATATATTATATTTTATTATGCATAGTGCCTGCATAGTATTTTGCATAGTAAAATTTTTTTATATAAAACAGAATACTTTTATAAAGTTATTTGTTTTATTAGACAATAATTAGAATACATTATATTTTATTATGCATAGTGTTTGCATAGTAAAATCTTTTTATATAAAACAGAATACTTTTATAAAGTTATTTATTTTATTAGACTATAAATAGAATATATTATATTTTATTTAAAAGATTTTGTTTAATTAGAATAATTTATTAATACTGCATAGTAAATCAATATGGACCGTCTGTTTAAAAGTAAATCAATCTAGATCGTTCATGAATTAGTTACTATTCAGTCCATTCTCCTATAAATAGAAGCTCATTCCTTCGTTATTTCTTACGAATTCACTGAAACTCTTGAGAGAGAAACTATAAAGAGAAAGAAGAAAAGTATTCTGCTACCTCACTTTTGCAATATCCAGTTGTTCTAAGGTAAGGAGTATTATTTCTTTCGTATTCATGAAGAGAACTTCTGTTATTCCATTCTTTATTATTCTGTTGGAATAACCTGAATACACAGGCTACCCTATACTTGGTGAAATTCTTCTGTTATTATAGTCTTTATTATTATGTTGGAATAACCTGTCTATGCGAAGTACTGCATACATGGTGAAATTCTTCTGTTATTCCATTCTTTATTATTATGTTGAAATAACATGTCTATGCTAAGTACCGCATACATGGTGAAATTCTCCTGTTATTTCATTCTTTATTATTATGTTGGAATAATCGGTCTATGCGAAGTACCGTATACATGGTGAAATTCTTCTGTTATTCCATTCATTAATATTATGTTGAAATAACCTGATAATGCAAAGTATCGCATACATGGTGAAATTCTTCTGTTATTCCATTCTTTATTATTATGTTGGAATAACTTGTATATGCGAAGTACCGCATACATGGTGAAATTCTTCTGTTATTCCATTCTTTATTTTTCTGTTAGAATATCCTGTCTGTGCGTATTACGCATGACCAAGTTCCATTATTTATTATTCTATTGGAATAACCTTTCTGTGCGGTCTATTGCATGTCTGGTGAAGTCTTTTGTTATTTTATTCTTTATTATTCTGTTAGAATATCCTGTCTGTGCGTTTACACATGACCTAGTTCCATTATTTATTATTCTCTTGGAATAACCTGTCTGTGCGGTCTATCGCATGCATGGTGAATTCTTCTGTTATTCCATTATTTATTATTATGTTGGAATAACCTGTCTATGTGGATTACCACATGCATGGTGAATGACCCTTCGTATTCATTTCTTATTAAATTGTGGAAATGATCTGTCTACGTGGATTACCGTATGGTGGGCGAAAATCCATTTGCAGTTTCATATATTCCGTTATACTCAGTTGGTTAAAGCTTTGACTTCTATACTCCATGAAATTAGTGGAATATTCTTGATATTTGCGCTTCATCCAGTATCTTTTCATGAATATCCTTGGCCCGTAGTGCATAGATAATTTGTGGTTGTGATACTAATGAATATCTTTGGCCGTAGTGTAGGGATGATGTGGATTATTTATTAATCTGAGTCTCAGCAATAAAAGTCATAAAAAACCTTTTTAAATCATAAAAGATAGTAAATTTTATTCTCTACTTGACTCTTTTAATGGATTACTTGTTCCGCTGCAGTTAAACTTGATGTTTGTTATATTTTATCAGTTTAACATTGTTTAAGACTAATGATAATTTATTCTATATTATCTTAGTTATAATATTTCTTATTGAGCTTGTTTAGCTTACCCCTTTCTTTCATTGTTCTCTTCAGGAAATGAGAACGTAGCCGGAACTAGTCGGGGAATGGAGTAACGGTCCAGATGATAGCATTAGTAGTCCTCACTATTCTGTTAAATAGTGTGATAATAAATGTAATGAGGACTCCATTGAGTGTGGATATTGTCTAAATGACAATATTCTTATTAAAACCTTCAGTTTATGTTTTGTCGTATTTTACACGACTGTTGTATAATTAGTTTGTATTTGTATTCAGTACCTTGTATCTAACGACCCACGATGGGTGATGTATACCTATTTTGGAGGCGTCACAAGATGTATATTGATTGATGTTACATGGATAAAATATTGATGATGGACTTTTAAATTCATAGATGATAGTAGATTTCATTCTCTACTTAACTCTTCTAATAAATTGTTATTTTCGCTGCGAATATTGATTTAAAACTTGTTGCCTATTATATTCTATCAGATTTTTCCCTGTTGACGACTAAGGATAATTTGTTGTACATAATCTTTGTCATAATATTCTTTATTGGGCTAGTTGAGCTCACCCTTTTCCTTTTTGTTCCATATATAGCGGGAAGTACTCGGGGTGTGGAATGATGGTTTTAGACAGTTATTTAGCAGTCCTCACTATTTTGTAAAATAGTGTATCAATAATTGTAATTAGGATTTTTTCTGAGTGTGGATATTGTCTAGAAGATAATATTTGTATTTAAACTCACGGTTTATGTGTTGTCGTATTTTGCACGATAATTGTATTAATGAAGTTGTAGTTGTTTTTGTACCATGTATTTGGCGAAATGGGTGGTGTATACCTATTTTGGGGGCGTCACAGGTCGTATCAGAGCTTAAGGATATGGTCTCTGGCGGAGATCGGAGAATAGAACTAGGAGGGGAGAGATGAGTAAATCCTTCGCTAGAGTGTCCTATCTAAGATTATTTGTTGGCCGGTCATAATAAAGGGATATTATGTGATATGTTAATTTGTTTAATTAACCCTTGTTTTATGGCAGTATTTAAGAATGGCAGCTGAGAACGTTAACAATGGAGTGTATGAGACTGTGGAAACACCTTTAGTCACCAATCAGGAGAACGTACAACAGGAAGGCAATATTCCTCCTGTAAACAATACTACTGAACAAACGATGAATTATGGGATGTTTAGAAGCTTTTTGCAGTTCATGCAAAATCAGACGAGGGCGACTTGTGTACAAAATACGGGTGGAAATGATAACAACGCGCGGTTTGTCACAGCCAAGCAGTTCAAAGAGTTGGGACCACCAGAATTCTGGGGAAAGCCGGATCCGATTAAGGAAAAAACGTGGGTTAAGCAAATTACCAAGATATTTGATGTCTTGGGCTGTACGAAGAACAGAAGGTTCCATTCGCCACCTTTATGTTCTGTGGTGAGGCAGATTACTGGTGGGAATCTGTGAAGCGTACCCAGCCTGCCGCATTTAATATGTCTTGGGAAACGTTTCAGAAACTATTCAATGACAAGTAATTTCCTAAAAGTATCCGTCACATGAAGGAGGTAGAGTTCATCAAGCTGGAGCAAAACAATATGAACGTGTCGCAGTACGAAGCTAAGTTTGCCGAGTTATCCCGATTTGCATCCCATTTGGTTGACAATGAGAAGAGAATGACGCGAATGTTTCTGCGAGGTTAGAAACCCGAAATACATCAATACCTCATTTCTCACAAACTTTTGTTTATATTCAGATATTGTGAATAGGTCTCAGTTATTGGAGCGCGATAATGAGTCAGCTCAACAGATGAATAACGACCAACAACTCAATAATAATCGTACCGATGGCAACGGTCATCGGAATAATGATAACCATCGTGGAGGAAATTATCATGCCAGAAATGGTAACCACTTCGGTGGTAACCATGGCCAAGATAATAGAAGAAATAATTCAAGTGAAAATTTCAAGAAGAGAAGATTTAACGTTGACGGGAAGACGTCGGCAGCAGCACCAACACCAGTAACAAATTCTAGGGGAGGAGAATGACCGCCAGTTAGATGCTACATGTGACGCCCCCAAAATAGGTCCACCCGACCCATTCTGAGTCGCAAAATATCACTCTATAAAAATCAAATACAAACTTCATTTATACAACTGTTGAACTGTCGTGCAGAGTACGACAACAGATAAGCTGTGAGTTTTAATATAATATTATCTCGTAGACAATATCCAAACTCAAATTATTACAATGCCATATAAAATACAGCAGTAAATAATTTAAGAGCCCAAAGAAGAACGAGAAGATTACTATCATATTCATTCTAATGAGGTGCACTTTTGACGCTTTCAAAGTCGGGTTCTCATCACCCTATTGTTGTTCGCCAAAATCAATTATTAAGTGACGTATAAAATACGACACACACATCTTAGGTCCTCAATACAATTATCTGTTGCATGTCATGCCGTTTTATAATGTATTGAGAAAGTTCGACAGTCTCGGACCAAACCTCTCCTTGACAGAACTTCTAGTCATTGTCAATATTGCAAATAATAATATGAATAACTTTGTTGTCTCAATTATTGATTTAATAATATATAACATATTATACAGATGATATTGTGACAATAATTGAATTAATAATATGAGAGATATGATGTAGCAATTATTGTAGCAATAATGGAGTATAACTAAGTGACTTCTCACATAAGGATCAATAATCAATACCGTGTGCTACTATGCAACCACGCGTATTACTATTCTTTTACTACCGATTACTTTATAACAACTTGTTTACTTTGAAAAAATTTCACATATCACCCTTAACTTTAACCTTTTATCAATTTAACCATTTACTAAATAGAATAATTATAAGAAAATTTAATACTTTCATTTCATAAAATTCGGGGTCTCACACTACAGATGCGGAGAGGAGGGATATATAAGTCCAAACTGTTCACAGCCTTCTAAGGTATGTTTTAGTGGTAGAAGAGACGATCACATAGCTCAATTTTGTCCAGTAGTGAAATCAAGTCCAGCTGGGACGGTGGCACTAAAGGCGGATACAGACAATACAAAGTCGGCGGTTTCTGAAAGAGCGTTTGTCGTGACTGCCCAAAATGCGAGGAACCCGAATGAGGTATCACGTGTTAGTTAATTATAAATTCTTGCGAAATCTATACCCTGTTAGATACCGGTTCTACTCATTCTTTTATCTCTCCTGCTTATGCTCAACGTTTATACTTGACTCCAGAGAAATTGGACTTTGACTTATCTGTGGAAACTCCGTTAGGAGAAACTTTCGTTACATCCACTGTTTATAAATTTTGCTTGTTTCAAATTGGTACCATCACATTACCTGTTGATCTTATCTCTTTAAAGATACTTACATTTGATGTGATTTTAGGGATTGATTGGTTAACCACTCATTATGTAAGACCCCAATTTATTATTAATGAAATTGAACTTCCTCTATTTATTATTTTGAAATAGTAAGGGTTGATTTGATTAATGTGGTTAGTTATGGGTAAAATGTGCAAATATTTTAAATAAGCAAGTGGTTATAAAATATTCATTGTTGTCGGGAAATATTTGTTTGGTCGTGGAATATTCTTACTGTCGGGGAATATTCGTACTACGACGCAGCCTTGTGCGGGTCCATAACGGAAAGCGATTAGATGAAGAAAATGACAAGTATAAGTTGTTTATAAATAACGACGTAGTTGTTACCGTTAATACTGTTAGAATACCCGATGGTTAAAATACAGTAGCACACAGTATTGCACCAATTATTGATTCTTACGTAAGAAGGCACTACTCAATAATTGTTACAGTAGTTACTGTTCAATATTTTATTTTGTTGATTCCATAATTGCTATGTTGATGTTTTATATTGTTGTTATTTCAATAATTGTCACTACATAGTATTTTTATTATCAGATCAATAATTTATATTATTTGAATAATATTATTAGATAACATTATTGGCAATGTCTAGAAAATTCTGTCAAAGGAGAGGTTTGGTCACCTAATTGCGCGCTAGTAAGGAGAAATCTTTATTGGAAAGCCCCCTCTTTCCTAGGAACGGCCTGATTGCTAGTATTGTGATTCTATAATATTATTTATGAATAATTAATTACTGATTTATATGATAAGAAAAATATTCATTTTATGTGGATATAGATGGAGAAAATTTTAAAGTGACAATTGTTGAAAAATTGATATTTTATCTTTTCTGATAAATAATTTATTTAAATATATTATTATATTTTAATAATATAATAATGGTGATATTTTTACAATGAATGTGGAATATATGAGTATATGAGGAGGAAGAGTATTTTTGTTACTAAAAATATTTAAAACATGTTTTTCTTGTTTGTGGACCCCATTTCTTGACTGAAATTTGATTATAGCTTGTAAAATCATCCGTATATGGATTTCGGTCAATTTCTGTTTGTAATTTAGAAACACTTAAACTTACAAAGTTATAGATAATGAAATTTCCTATGGAAAAGAGATAAGGTTCGAATTTTTCTAAAAAAGGGCTATTTATTATGAATTATTGAAGTTTCGAAGTTCCAGAATAATTGATTTTTGAAGTTTTAATTATTTTCTTTAAGAAAAACATTTTTGGTGAGTGTCCCACATGTGATATAAATGTGTTGAATGCTGAATTTAGTTGGTAAAAGTGGGCGTATGAAATTTGTATATATATATATATATATATATATATATATATATATATATATATTAATATTTTATTAAATTTTTTGCTTTGGTGTTCTAAGTATTTTGATACTTTGAGTGTTGCTATACGGTGCAAATTCCTTCAGCGTTATATCTGATATTCCAGCCAGAAGTACTATTCTTTTTGAGGTAAGGGATATTTTTTTATAAATGATATTATTTCCCTCAATATCATTATGATGGAATATTGGAAAGATTTTTTTTTGTGAAATTCTTGTCTTTCAGTGTCGGGATTACTATTCACGTATACGACATTATTCACGCATACGACACTATTCACAGAAAAAAATAAATTTTATTTTTTGTCCAAAATATTTATTATATATACTAGATTTGATTGTATCCATGTTTAGATCATTCTTGAATTTTACTTCACTACGGTTATTTATGAAGTATATTTGAACTTGGACTTTTTAAAGTACGAATCCTTATTATTTATTCTTTTGTTTCACTGGATTCGTTTTCTTTAAAATATTTTTTATCATCTTCAGCCCTAAATGATGATATTACTGAATATCTTTGGTCTGTAGTGCAAAGATGGTTGATTTTATTATGAATATCTTTGGCCCGTAGTGCAAAGGTGTACAGGTGTTGAGATGAACATGACCAACTGATGAATATCTTTGGCCTGTAGTGCAAAGATGAATATTTGATTCAAGATGTATATTGATTGATTTTACAGGGATAAAATATTGATGATGGACTTTTAAATTCATAGATTATAGTAGATTTCATTCTCTACGTAACTCATCTATGAATTATTATTTTTGCTGCAAATATTGATCTGAAACTTGTTGTCTATTGTATTTTATTAGATTTTTACCTGTTGAAGACTAACGATAATTTGTTCTATATTATCTTAGTCATAATATTCTTAACTGGATTAGTTGAGCTCACCCTTTTCCTTTTTGGTTCCATTTTTCTTCTCAAGAGGCGAGAATGTAGCGAGTTCTAGTCGGGGTGTGGAATGATGGTTCTAGAGAGTTGTTTTAGTAGTCCTCACCATTTTTGTAAAATAATGTATTAATAATTGTAATGAGGACTTATTTGAGTGTTGATATTGTCTAGAAGACAATATTTATTTTTAAACTCACAGTTTATGTGTTGTCGTATTTTGCACGACAATTGTATTAATAAAGTTGTAGTTGTTTCTGTACCATGTATTTGGCGACTCAGAATGGGTGTTGTATACCTATTTTGGGGGCGTCACACATCATGCTAAGATTGATTGTTTTCGTAAGGTTGTTAGTTTTTATATTTCTAACCAACCTATTATGCGAATTCAAACAACCAAACCATTAAAGCCAATCACTTTCATATTAAGCCATAAAGTCATTCGTTTATTGAAAAATGGATGTCAAGCTTTCTTAGCCCATGTCATGGAATTGAACAAAAATACGTCAGATTTGAATAATATTTCTGTTGTTAGTGAATTTCCTGACGTATTTCCTGAATAAACTTTATGGCCTACCTCCAGAGTGTGATATTGAATTTTGTATAGACTTTGAACCCGGTACAAAACCCATTTCTAAAATCTCTTATCGAATGGCTCCTATTGAACTTCAGGAGTTAAAAACCAAACTACAAGAGTTAGTACACAAGCCTCTATTTGGTGACTTCTTTTGTGGAATGCACCAAAGTCAGACTCTCCGTAGGGGACGCTGTGACGCTGTGACGCCCCCAAAATAGGTATACGCCACCCATCTTGGGTCGCCAGATACATGGTATAAAATTCAAATACAAACTTAAATATACAACATTAGCTGTGAGTTTTAATACAAATATTGTCTTCTAGACAGTATTCAAACTCAAAAAAATTCTCATATGTACTGTGAGTTTCAATACAAATATTGTTACTTATATAATACGACAACATTCATATTTAAATTATTACAATGCCATATAAAGTACAGCAGCAAATATATCAAGTCCCCGAAGGGACACGAGAATATATATGTTCTCCTCATTCTAATGGAGTGCACCTTTGACGCTTCCAAATTCTGATTCACCTCACCCTATTGTTGTTCACCAAAATTAAATATCAAATGATGTATAAAACATGTCACACACATTTTAAGTTCTCAGTACGATTATTATGTCACATCGTTTCATAATTTGATTAGGCTTGTGACTAATTTGTATCACCACTTTATACCCATGTTCTCTCTGCTAGTCCCAGCTACGCTTTTATTACCTAAAAGGGGTGGTGAAGTAAAAGGGTGAGCTCAACTAGCCCAGTAAGAAATATTATGACTAAGATAATATAGAACAAATTATCGTTAGTCTTCAACAGTATAACAACTGATAGAATATAATAAACAATAATTTTTAGATCAACAACTGCAGCGGAATAAGCAATCCATTAGAAGATTCAAGTAGAACATAATGTCTACTATCTCCTCTAGATTAAAAGTCCATCGTTAATACTTCATTCTTGTAATACTCATCAACATTTCTTTGCTATACTCAAGACAAAGAGAACTCTCATCACCTGTCTTCACCTAAACTACCACAGATTATAATTAAATCACAATTCATATTTATAATCAAGTAAATCAACAGTCCAACTTTGCACTATACAGGCCAAAGATATACAACTGAAAAACCAATAACCAACAGTCCATCTTTGCACTACAGGCGATAGATATACAACTGTAAAACCAATAATGGTGAGACTCAGCTTAATAGTATCACGACAACGAATTATCCATGCACTACGAGCCAAATATATTCGTGTTTTCAATTACGGTCATGATTATACCCAATAATCCCTGGTCATAATCATATAAAGTCCATCTATGCACTATGGGCCAAATATGACTTTTACCACATCATTTATAACATTACGGTCATAATTATACTGAATAATCCCTGGTTATAATCATACCAAGTCCATCTATGCACTACTGGCCATAGATGACTTTCAACACAATATAAGCATGAGAATGATGACAATGATATAAATAATCAATCAAATGAGATAAAGGATAAATATTAAAGACTAACAATATAATTTATCCAAAATTTAATAATGTCCAAATTGTCAACTTGATCACCAATTGTGGAGTAAAATTCAAGAATATTATTATATCAAAAATAATTTGAATAATATTTCAACAAATATTTAACGAAGATAATAACATTAATCATTATATTATAACCTCCATTTAATATTATTCATTATATAATAATATTAAATTCAATTACTAATATTATTAAACTCAATTTAATATTAACAATTCATTATTCCTCCAAATTGGGATTTTTGTCCAAAGCAGAGTCTGATTTCGAGCTTCTACAAAAACTGGAACTCAGGCATCGCGCGGGCGCGCGGTCTGGCGCGCGGTTCTCACGCGGGTGCGCTGCATCGCGCGGGCGCGTGGTTACCCAGTGCATTATTGGCGCGGCCGCACGAGTAGTCAGTCACAGACAGTGAAGTCTGCTTAATTACAGGTCATGCATAACGGACTTGGGTTAGTTTAGCATGCATGTTAAGCATATTAAACATAAAGTGGACTACAATAACAGATTGTAAGGTGTTGTAATACAAAGTGTGAAAGAGTTTTAGGTGATTGTTAATTGAGTTATATAATAAAATTAAAAGTGATGTTTTCAAAAGTTAGAAATGAACAAGTAAGTTATGTTAGCTCGTAATGCGATTTTAGATTCGTTAAGTATGTTAACCTAAATGGTTAGGTGCTAGGTTAGGGTTATGACTTAAATGATGGTTTAACACCCATAGTGTTAATATTCATACAACTAATTGATGTTGCGATTGTAATGATATGTGTAAGGTAATTAGAGATTATTTTACACTTGTGTAGCTTACAAACAAGGCAAGTTCCTAAACCTTAACTCTTTACATTGAACAAGTTTGTTAACTTCATTCTTTTCATATTGAATGCATGTTCCCATTCTAAAATCGTTATTGTACAAGTTCCTAAAATTCTTGTTAGGTTGAGCAAGCCTAGTTTATCTTGAGTATGTTTGTGCAAGCACTTGTAACCTAATTCGTTACATCGAGCGAGCTTTACTATCCTTATTATCATTCGAAGAATATATTGTTCTAATACATTGATTCATAGAAGATTGTTCTAAACTCCTTTGAATATAGCACTTTGCATGTGTATCATGTTATTCAGTTATATATATTGTTAATATATGATCTTTGACTTTAATAGCCTTGTTCAGTTATACATTCTCGTATTAAACCTTTATTAATTGAAGTTGAATAGTGTTCTAAAATTCTAGAGACACTGATAAGCTAGTTCCAAACTAAACTTTCTTTAGTGTGGAAATTCTAAATTCAAACTGAGACGAACAACCCTAATATAGGGAATTTTTGTACGTGTAACATTTAGATGTTTGTGCACAATACATGGTACAAATGGCTGATCCCCCTAAGTACGTTAAGAAGGGTATGTATAGTCTAAATGACTGTTAAGGTTAAGGTAATAATACCTATATACCGGAGACATAGTTCGTGGTCTTAAGACCCTCAGACATTGATTTCGAACTTGTGTTCTATTCTTAATTCACAGAACAAGTTCATTATTGCTAGCATTCATTATTCATTCTCATATTGTTATTATTACTACTTCCTATATCAGTGAGCAATTGTTTGCTCACTCTTATATTTAACACTGCAGCTAAAGTTGAGAAAGTCGATGAGCCGTCTACTAGCAAAGGAAAGGGCAAGATGTCCAAATGTTGAAGACATATGAGAATTTTATTTTAATGAATTATGTTAAAGACTTGTTTTAATATATGATGTATTCCGCAAACTGATGTAAAAATTTTAAGGTTAGATTACCTGAGATTTATTTTGAGATGATGATGTAACCCTTTAATGGGAAAGATGATTGTTTAAGTTATTTAAATTACATCTTTATCCTTTGATTATTGGTAGTTAGATGTAATGTTTTGGATAGTGAACACCAAATTCTGTGAGAATGGAGTACCTGAATTTGGAGGTGTCACAGAAATGGGGGGGAGAGTATACGTAAAGGGGAGGGAATATATATGTATAAGTATGTGATGTGTGTGGTGGGTGGAATATATATATATATAATATTATGTGTGTGTGAGTGAAAAGTGATGGGTGGAAGGGTGGAATGAAGTATATATATAATTGGTGTGTGTGTGTGTGATAGTGATATATATATAATTGGTGTGTGTGTGTGTGATAGTGATATATATAGTTGGTGTGTGTGATATATATATATATATATATATATATATATATATATATATATATATATATATATATATTTGACATGTGTATGTGTGGTGGAAAAATAGGGGGTGGGGGAAGATTACTTGAATGGAAGGGAATTGGGTTGTGATTTTGGAATTTTCGCGTGTGTGAGTGTGGGTGTGTGAAAGGAGTGTGGTGGTGGGAGAAATGAAAAAGTGAAAGTGATGCATGTGTGTGTGTGTGTATGAGTGATGTGCGTGTGTGAAAGTGATGGGTGTGTGAGTTGAATTGAAATCAGGCCGTGATTTTGCGTATTGCATCCGTGAATTGCAAATTCTTCGTCCGTGATTTTTCTTAACAGTACCCCTTCTATTCTCCTATTAATAGGATGCTTAGTTATAATTGAAAATCACACCAGAATCAGAAAATTCTTCTTCTATAATATTGAGCGTATTTCTTTCGAGTTTTAGGAAGTTTTGAGTATAGAAAACAATATAAGTTTTCTTCAAGAATATCCTCACCCTACCAGTCCGAATATTCTTCTTTTTAAGGTAAGGGGTATTATTTATTTCATATTCGCTTACGATTTTATTTTTCGTATTATTAAGAAATTTTATTTTATTTAATATTCGTAAAGGGTATTATTTATTTCATATTCGCTTACGATATTATTTTTTTGTATTCGTAAGAAATTTTATTTCATTTAATATTCGTAAGGAGTATTATTTCATTTAATATTCGCTTACGATATTATTTTTCGTATTCGTAAGTAATTTTATTTTCGTTCAATATTCGTAAGGAATATTATTTTCGTTCAATATTCGTAAGGAATATTATTTTTGTTCAATATTCGTAAGGAATATTATTTTCGTTCAATATTCGTAGGAATATTTTTTTCGTTCAATAGTTATAAGGGATGTTATTTTTGTTCAATATTCGTATGAAATAATATTTTCTTCATTACTCTGTAGTATGAAAGTAATATTATTTCGTTTCAAATTTCGAATTCAACACTCGTTTTGTTAAAGTTTTGGATTCTATACTCCATGAAATTAGTAGAATATCATTGATATTTGTGCTTCATCTAGTATCTTTTTATGGAAATATTATTCTGAGCATTCTTGATAAGTTTTAACTTTTTTATGTCGAAGTACTATTTACGGGGTTACTATTCTCGAAGAACTATTCACGGGGTACTATTCACTTAGGTACTATTCACCCGGGGTACTATTCATGATAAAAATTAATTTCTTTTTTATCCAAATTATTTTTGAAACAATACTATTCTTGAATTTTACTCTACAAAGCAGTATCATGTTGACAATTTGGACATTATTGAATTCTGGATAAATTAAATTATAAATCTTTAAAAATTTATCTTTGATTTCTTTTAATTGAATTCTTATATCATTGTCATCATCCTCATGCTTATATTATGATGAAAGTCATATGTGGCCCGTAGTGCATAGATGAATTTGGTATGATTATGACTAGTGATTATTCGGTATAATCATGACTGTAATGTTATAAAAAATAAAAATCCTTATTGACAAAAAATGGGAACAAAAGATCTGTGACGCCCCCCAAAATAGGTATACAACACCCATTCTGAGTTGCCAAATACATGGTACATAAAGCAAACTACAACTTCAATAATACAAATATCGTGTGAAATACGACAATACATATTGTGAGTTTAAATATAAATATTGTCTTCTAGACAATATCCACACGCAAATAAGTCCTCATTATAATTATTCAAACACTATTTTATAGAAATAGTGAGGACTGCTAAAATAACTTTCTAGAACCATCACTCCATACCCCGACTCGATCCTGCTATGTTCTCACCTCCTGAGAAGAAAAATGGAACAAAAAGGAAAGGGTGAGCTCAACTAGCCCAATAAAGAATATTATGACTAAGATAATATACAACAAATTATCGTTAGTCTTCAATAGGGAAAAATCTGATAAACTATAATAGACAACAAGTTTCAGATCAACAAATGCAGCGGAAACAACAATCCATTAGAAGAGTCACGTAGAGAATGAATTCTACCGTCTTCTAAGATTAAGAGTTCATCATCAATATTTTATCCCTGTAACAACAATCAATATACATCTTTAATCATCTTTGCACTACAGGCCAAAGATATTCATTTATATCACCGGTCGGTCATGTTCATCTCAACACCTGTTCATCTTTGCACTACGGGCCAAAGATATTCATCAGTAATCATTTATCTTTGCACTACAGGCCAAAGATATTCAATAATATCATCATTAAGGACTGAGGATGATGAAAAATATTTTTAAGAACGAAACCAGTGAAATAGAAGGATAAATATTAGGGATTCGTATAACAGTTTGTCCAAGATTAATAAAACTTCATAACAACTGATTTTGAAGCAGAACTCAAAAATAACGATCAAAACATGGATACAATCAAAGATAGTAGCCAAAATAGACATCTTGGACAAAAAGGAGAAATTTCATTTTTCGATGAATAGTGCCGTATTCGTGAATAGTGCCGTATACATGAATAGTGTCGTACACGTGAATAGTAACTCCGACACCAAAAGATAGAAATTTTACAAAAATATCATCACGCTTCGTGAATAGTACTCGTGAATAGTAACTCTGACATGAAAAAGTTCCAAATTGATAAAAAGTTCAGAACAATATTTCGGCATAATGATATTGAAGAAGATAATATCATTTAAGAAGAAACAACATCCCTTACCTCAAAATAACCGTACTTCTGACTGAATTTCGGTATAGTGCTGACAGAAACTCGCACCGTATAACAACACTCAAAGTATACTCACAAGAATATGCTCGATAATATAGAGAGAGAAAGAGAGAAAATTTTGATTCTGGTGTGATTTTCAATTCTAACTTAGCCATCTATTTATAGGAAAATGCTAGAACGTCAAAGGAGAATAAAATAATAAAATATCATTTTCTTTTTCTTATTCCACACCAATCTTCACCAACCAATTTTGAAAGCCATCAGCCATCTTTGAACAAAAATAGCAGCCCACATGTGTATTCCACACCAACCAAAAAGTGGGTCCCACCCATAAATTAATAAAAATCATTTTATTCTCTGAAACTTCAACAATTCATAGAAAATAACTCGGTTATCAGAAAATTTGAAACTCGCGTCTTTCCATAGGAATTTCAATTCTCTACAACTTTGCAGAAGAAAATTTTTCCAAATTCCAAACAAAAATTATCCGAAATCCACAAACGGGCGATTTTACAGTCTATAATCAATTTTCGGTCAAGAATTGTGTCCACCGACACACAAAACATTGTTAAACATTTAATGCCACAAAAATACTCTTCCTCCTCATATACTCATATATCTCACATTCATTGTAAAAATATCACCGTTAATATATTATTAAAATAATATATTTAAATGAATTATTTTATCAAAAAAAGATAAAATATTAATTTTCAACAATTGTCACATTAAAATTTTTTTTTCATCTATATCCACATAAAATGAATATTTTTTTATCATAATAATCAATAATTAATTATTTAAAAATAATATTACAGAATCACAGTAATGACAATCAGGCCGTTCCTAGGAAAGAGGGGGCTTTCCAATAAAGATTTCTCCTTACCGGCGCGCAATTAGGTGACCAAACCTCTCCTTAGACAGAACTTTCTAGACATTGCCAATAATGTTATCTGATAATATTATTCAAATAATATGAATTATTGATCTGATAATGGAAAATACTGTGCAGTGACAATTATTGAAATAATAATAATATAAATATCAACGCAGCAATTATTGAATCAATAAAATAAAATAATGAACAGTAATTACTGTAACAATTATTGAGTAGTGCCTTCTTACGTACGAATCAATAATTCAACAATACTATGCAATACCGTGTGCTACTGTGCAACCACACATATTATTGTATTTTAACCACTAGGTAACCCAACAGTGTTAACAGTAATAATTTACGCCGTTATTTATAAAACTCAATCTTGGTCGTTTTCTTTTATCCAACCATTTTTCGTTATGGAGCCCACAAATGACTGCGCCGTCGTACGGAGATTCCCGACAAAAAGAATATTCCACGACCAAACAAATATTCCCCGATAATAATGAATATTTTATAACAACTTGCTTATTTTGTAAACTTTGCACATTTCACCCATAACCAAAGTATTATATTAAATTATCACCTTATTAATCAAAAATAATCATTAGAGGAAATTAGATTTTATTTATAAAAAATTAGGGTCTTACAAGATCTGCTCTCATATGGTAGAGAAAGTCCTTCAACATTCTTGCAAAAAATCTTATTTGGTCATAAATTCAACTTATTTGCTATGAACATAATTAATTTAGTTTAAATGCAACGCTTCAAATGTCTCTTTATTTTAAAATAAAAAAAAATTATTATTGAATAATAATTTTTAAAAATTAATTTTATATATTTTAAATTTTAAATTAATATGAATTCATATAGAATTTTAGTCAATAAAATAATAAATATTATAAATTATTTAAAAATTACTTATTATAAAATTCATTACTCTGTAATTATTAACGAATCATTTTACTTTTGAATTTAAAAATATTTTAAACAAACGGTCAAAAAACAATAACGATATTATTTTCAAAACGAGAGAAATATAAAGTAAATTGTATTTCCTTCCAAGTTTCCAACCTCCAAAAACAAGTCTCTAAAGGTGGACTAGTAAATGTCACAAATTAAAGTTAATTTAAGCAATTAGGTGCAAGAGTTTTGACCATGAGACCAACACATTCTTTATTTTTTAATTTATTTTTTATTATTTTTTTTAAGCTTTATTGTCTACCAAATTATAAATACAATATTTGAGATTTAAATATACTCTTTTCGTCTCAAGATAGAAGTCTTTCTTAATATTCTGGATAGCCTCAAGTTAAATGTGCACTTACCTTAAATAATTTAATTTTTATATAATAAAATTCCTATAATATTAATAATTCAATATTTATATTCCTTATGCATATTTATAGAGTATTATTTGTCATGTAAAAAAATCTATATAACTAGATGAGAAGTTATAATGACTTTTTGAAAGAATTCAAATATTTAGAGTTGGACGGAGTATTAAAAATATTAATGCAATTGATTTTAATGAAAAGTTTTTAATAACTTTAATTTTAAATATGGATAATTTTATTCTTTTATTCTTTTTTTTAATATACGCAAAAAATAATTAATTTTTTTTACCCTTAAGAGGGAGGGAGTAATATACTAAAACTAATACAGTAAATTTAGATCTCAAAACTAAATATAATCACTGCAAATAGGATGTGGATCCCCTCCATTATATATTCCCTCTAATTCCATTTAATACATCATATTTTAAATAGTATAATCCAAATCGATATCGGTCGATAAATTTATTATATTGTATAGCATAATTATTTTAAAAATAAAAATAATTTAATATTTTTTTATTATTTGATGAACATGTAAATTTTTTTATTAAATTTCCAATTGACGAAAAAAAAATTAGACTTTTAACAATGAAAATATTTTTTATAATTTTAATTTTTTGTAGTATCGATCTTACTGTCGTTAATTATCTATTAATATATTTTAATTATTATTAATGAAATTATTAAAATTAAATAATTAATGTATTAAATAAAATTAGAAAAAAAATGTGTAACGGAGATCCTTCAAATGGTACCAAATCATCAAACTTGCGGGCTATAACAAAACTACTAAAATTATTATCCAATGGATGAACTAAACCATGGGTTGAGAAGTGTTTCATTTTCATAGGCACACACAAAAGACATAAATAATGTCCCTTATTAAAGGCCCACTTTCTGAAAACAACAATTGGGTGTTCCATTTTCAATGCTTTTTCTAGCTTTGTCATTCATAGACAACTGTCCAACTTTATACTACTAGTATGTGTGTGTGTATATATATATAACTATTAAAATCCAAATTCTTCCTGCCTATCCAAAACTCCTCACACCTCAAAATTCTCTCTCCTCTAAATCTCTCTAAAAAGGAAGAAGATGTTGCATATGTTCTTTGCTGTAGCCTTTTCTGCAGTGCCATTGACTCTTTATATTCCTCCTGTGAGAAGCTTGAATCTCTTTGTGCAGACCATGGAGGAACTTTTGAGGGATTCAAGTACACACACCCATAGGCTGTACCCGCGTGTACGCTATGCTTGCTCTAGGATCTTGAATTGCCTACTTTGCAATGATACAAGGTAGATTTTATTCGATTTTTATTTTTTTTGGGTTGTTCTCTGTTGAAAGTTCTTGTACCTTGTTTCTTAGTGATAGTTCTGTTTTCTCAGGTTGTAATTACTTTTTTGAGGTTATAAATTTGGGTTTTTCTCAATCTTATTTGATAGAAAGGTAGCATAATTTTAATAAATGATGGGATTTTGATTCTTGTGGGATTTTATATCTGGGGTTTTTAGGAGCTCTGTTTTTTTGAATTGTTGGCCTAAACAGAGTTCAAAAGGTTGTTTATGGAATTTCCAGGCTAGAGGAAATTTTTCTCTCTTTACATTTCCCAAAAAGGTTCTTGTTTTGGCAGTTTTCCACCCATAGTACATAATACCATTTACATAATTGGGAAAATCAAATATAGACAAGGTTGTACTACACTGGAATGAGATAGACACAAGAATGTCCACAACCTTGTATAAAGCTTAGTTATTAAACCTCTTTCTATCCCACAAAAAAAAAGTCTGATTTACAAAATTTATGAATTTTAAATAATTATATTTAAATTTACAAATTTTAAATAAATAAATATATTTGTTTTATATTTACACCTAAATTTATGAGTGTTTGGCTAATAATAATCAAAATGTGATGGTAAATGCAAGGACATTTTGTTATTTTATGCTACCTGACAAATGAAATGAGACATTTTTTTTTTGGGAACAAGAAAATTTACCAAATGGGACAGCATTTTTTTCATGAAAATGGGTTTCTGAGTACAAATGTACAATAGAATTTATTGTGAATTACAATTTGTATACCCAATACCAAATGAAAATGTATGAATAATGAGAAGTGCTAATAAGAAAATGAAAAAAATAACTATTTTCGTGCTTAGTGTATGTGCAAGTGTATATTTTTCATCTCGAAAGAGTGCAAGGCTTTAAGACCCAAAAAAGATCCATGGTCCTTGCTTCTCTTTCTGCAGCAATGGGAACATTTTTTCCATGAGTGCCTGTCTCTACAGGTTCCTCCTTATATCTTTATTAGTCTGTTTTAGCTCTTGAAGTATTCCCCTCTCCTAAAAACTTTGTCCATCATTCATCATATGGATATCCATTAGTACATAAATATAGATGATACAGATTATGTACTTGTGGGATGTACTGTGTTGTACTTAAGATTAAGGTTAATACTAGCTACAAAGAGGAATTGTGATTTCGTAAGACTGTGGACTATGATTTGACTAACCCTGATGATCAGAGATTGTACAAGGACAATACCAAGAAAACCAACATCATGACATTTTGGATGGAACTGGGTGGGTCAAAATAATATGAACGTTACTGTTGGGATAGTAAATTTTAGGCTTGATTCAGACTTGGGTTGCGGTCTTGTCGTTATAAGAGAGTATTTGAATTTCACTTAATTGTATTTTGACTTTAACGTTGGATAAAAATATAAATAAATGAACTTTAAATACACTCGTGTTTAATTTTTATGTCCACCTAAAGAGTTCCAAAATTAATAGCTCTCAAATAGGAGTATGAAACTTGTGTAGGAGAGTTTTTATGGAATTATTAGAAAAAAAATTGTATAGCACCAACGAAAAAATAGGAATATTTTTATTGACATTTTAACACACATATATATATATATAAATTAAAATTAATATAAATTATTTAGTCATTGGCAATCAAATTATGACAATTGTAAACTATCTAAAAAGATAACTATTTACAAACGTTAATCAACTCACGTCTATTACGAATTTAAAAATATCTAACGGATTAACTTTAAAAAGTCAATATTTTATGTTAACGTCAACAATAAAGGTATGAAAATGCTCGTGTATAAACTAAGTTGTATTACTTGTATAGTGTGACACACCTCATCAATACGTTTGTCCCCGTGTAAAAATATGACGCCTACTTAGATAGAATTCAATCTCCTTAAGAATGGAAAGTCAAAATTAATTGGGACTGCACCACCTCCACAATTGAATTAGATTTAGTTTTCTTAAAAGTAGGAAGTCTCAAATAGGGTAAGGAAGTTATAAGTCAATTTGAACGTTAGATTCTTTATAATGTTAAACCTCTTTACTGAAATATTCTGTCACATGGCACGGGACACCCAAACCCTTTGGACTTATCAAATCACACTTCAATATTTTAAAATTATTATTAAATTAATAAAATTAAATTTATTATTGCCACTGGATTGATAATACAATCTTCAACAGAATGATGATTTTTCAACGGGAAAATGTATTTGATAAGTTTATTTGTTTTATTTTATTTGCAAAATTAATTAGTTCTTTAGCCATTATATACTTTGTACCCTCCATAAATGACTATGTAATGGATAATTTTATTAGATAAGAGGAAAAATGTAATCCCTCCGCCATGTTCAAAAGTCTAATTTCTAAAATAGAATAAAATGAAGAATATATCATTTCTAAAAATAGACTGAAAATGACAATATAGCCTTAATTGATGTAGTGAAAAGTGGTTAAACTTGCCTTTCAGTTTAGTGTCAGTAATATATAGAGAGAGTTTTGTACAACAGAGTAATACTCCCTCCGTCCCTAATTATTTGACGTTTTAAAGTTTTTTATTTATTCTTAATTACTCCCTCCATTTCTATATATAAGACGTTTTAGACATTGTCACAATAACTAAAAAAATGATTGAAAAGCATTAACTCTACTATGAATTGTCTATAATACCCTTCACCTCACTTATCTCATTATCTCATACTCTCTCTTCAATACTAACAGATTAACAATTTACTAAACTTACTCTTAAAAAAACTCAATAGTCATAGTATTTACTCTCTTTTTTTCCTCTCTCTCCCCATAAAACACCTTAATTATCAAAATTTTAAACTCCACTCTCTCTCCCTCACAATTTAATTTACGGTAGTAGTACTCCATTTAAAAAAACTTAAGGATTTTCTTTGCAATCCATGGTGTTTGTGACTAAACAAATTCTGTGAGAAGATCTCCATTAAAGAATTCATATATATGGAGGCAAAAAATATTTGAAAAATGAAATTTTTTAACACCATAATTAATCTGAGAAGTGGAAGAGACCAAAAATTGCTGAAAATTAAAGACATGATCAACTAGAGAGAGAGAGGGCAAAGAAAAAAAAGATGAAAAAGTTTTGTTGGGAGGAGAGAAAGCCTTAAGATACGGTAATGATAAATATGCATCAAAAAATTAGGTGGAGTAATAAGGGGTAATTTGGGAAAAAAATAATTAATTCTCCTAGATAACTACAAATGACAAATAATTAGGAATATAAAAAAAAACCTAAAACGTCTTATATATAGGAATGGAGGGAGTATTTGACGTTTGTTCAAATCTAGGAGAATTAATGACAATTTTTTTAAAATTATCCATTATTACTCTGTCTATTTTTTGATACTTTAAACTCTTTCTCTCTCCTTATCCCAACAAAAGATTTAATGGTATTATAGACAATTGAATATTATATTTAATACTTTTCAATAATTATCTTAATTCTTGTGTCCATCTCTAAAATATTAAATAACTAGCTGGGTCCCGTGCCTCCGGCACTGTATGGACAATATGATTTATCTCAAACTTTGAACGACCAAAATAATTTATTGAGTGAGCGGAAAATTTAAAGTCATTTATATTTTATTAAATTATTATTTGTATTTTATTAGATAGATAGATGTATTTTATTAGATAGATGTATGAACGGTGGGATTTATCTCAAACTTTGGACGGCCCAGATGATTTATTGAGTGAGCGGGAAATTTAAAATCATTTATATTTTATTAGATAGATTAGAGACGGAGGGAATAAATAACAGCAATAAAGTCTCCCTATCTAGTAGTAATTGAAGGAACCATAGACTATGCTGATCATAACACTTTCCAAGTTCTTTTACCCTTCCCGTCTCCTCATCTATGTGTTCTATTTCTTCTAATTCTTCCGAATTGTTATTTTCAATAAAAAAAATTGATATTTTTACTCACATAAATGCGAATTTATTGACTATTCACGTGAAGGGAGTACTGTGAAACTATTAAATTATCTTTTAAAAATATTAATTCCCAAAATTGTTTTCGACCGATGGTTGTATTTGGATAGTAGGATTGCATAGAATTGCGATCTCATGGAAGGAAAACGATTCAAATCAGAGTAAGATCGCAAATATACATACAATTGCATAAAATCCCATTCCTATCAATGTAAACTAAAAATATGTATTTCGATTTTTTTTGACTTGTACATGTGGCTCAACTAAATCAAAAACTTTTTAACTCCAAATTTTTAAAGCTTTAAACCCCAAATACAACTCTAAAATTTTAATTTAATATATATATATATATATATATATATATATATATATATATATATATATATGCATATAGGGTCTCCATCCACAGCAACCGGTTGTTGGGGAGCAACCCATTTTGGCCGGCCGGTAGAGCTTGTACCGGCCTTAGAGATTTTTTTTTATAAGCCGGTACAAGTTCTACCGGTTAGCCAAAATGAGTTGCTCCCCAACAACCGGTTGCTGTGGATGGAGACCCATATATATATATATATATATGCTATGGATGAAATGCATTTCATCTTTAAATATTGTTACTAGGTACTTTCATTAATTCAATAAGTTTATAGTATTTTACAAGTTTTGAGTTAATTGATGATATATATTTATAAATGTAATAAAAACTCTATTTTTTTGAAAGTTATCGCCGAATTCTACTAATAATGTAGCAAGTAACGTGAGAATTTACACTTTAATCTTCTTTAACAATTTAAATATGAGATGATACAAATATAAAATATGATCAGATCATGGGCATCCAATTTTAAGATCCTGCACACAACCTTGTTTCAACCCTCACTGAAGGAATTCATTTGCTCAAGTTATTAAACTCATGGCAATACAATACAACATAACAAATTCTAATCACAAACAATTGAAAAGCCGATCACGTACTGATGAATGCGCTCTCGAAAAAAACATGCACATCAAAACACATTATAATATGAAATGTAACATTTCTTCCGATCATACAAAAACTCAAGCAACTATTGTCACTAATGAGCAACAGAGCAAAGAAACTGACAGACGAGAACTATGCCCTAACTTCATTAGCAAAACAAAAGGAACATTTTCTTTTTCGTTTAATCGATAAATGTTGAAACAAAGGGAACATGCTTATATTAATAGAAACTGCAAACAAAAGATAGTACACTAAGCACACTTTCCGGATATATCCTGGCATAACCTAATTAGTTGAACACCATTTCACTGTTAAAGTACAAGTGAAAACGTGTAATGTGAAAGAAGAAACATCTTTGATATGAACCACCTCTATGTATGCCCAGAAAAAGGAAAAAGAAAAAAGGGAAAATAACCTATGGACCAACGAACACTCTGAACTATTTCCATATATTCACCACTAGATGAGCTAATGCCTTGATTCCTCGCCAAATACTTCCGTGTTACAAATGGGGCATGTCTGAGGAAAAACAAGTAGGATCAGCTGTAAGAAATGTTAAAAGAATATTATAGATCTTCAAGAGTACAATTTAGCTCGGGGAGAAGCACATTCGCCTACTTTATTGATGCTGAGCCATTTGGAGCCACATTCAGTATGGTAGACATGCTTGCAAGGCAATTTTATTTGGTGATTGCCTCTTTTATATCTCATTTGGCAAATCACACATCTGAATTAAGAACACCAGAAAATAGTGAGCAAATTCTGAATTAAAGGGAGAAAGAGTAAAAGAAGCAATCGAGAACAGATTAAGGTCGGTTCAAGAGTACCCAGAACACTAGAAGCAGTGATTCTGAGGTGTGTCTGGAAACAAGTATGAAGATAATGACTCCTGGGCAAGGACAAATTTACGTTCGGTGTTTAGCAAGTATTATATTTCGACCCACTTTTGAAAGACACATATTTTCCAAGCCTACATTAAGTTATACTCAGCTATAAGCATACTTGGTGGTTCTAAACATGAAATAGATCAATGTAGCCAACTTGATTCATAACATAAAATAAATACATAAAAAGTGAACCCCATACAGGAGAACTCTACACATCCAATTTTGAACTCATAATTTGGTGACAATAACAACCATGAGCATAATTCTATTCAGTGAGGGATTGGAGAAAACAGCAATTTTACATATCAAATTATATAATTTGATGTAAACGACACTGATTTAGATCTAGTATATGTTAATCTCAATCTATAAGTTTGGAAAGAAATAATAAATGAGATTTGTCCAGGGAAAGTAGCTACCGTCATTCTATGACCATGTATCTACCCAGCGGTTATAAGGGAATATGTGCATGCTTCATGGAAAAGAAGATACTAGATTACATTTCTGATAGCAGCTTCATCTTTTCTGCTCGGGAGTACCAATGAAAAAGCACTTTGCACAATATTCTATACAGGTTGAGTTCAAATGCTTCAGAATGAGGTGTAGCTTGCTGTAAATAGTACATGGAAAATTATAAATCAAGAAAACAAAAGAGGAAAGGCCAGTGATGTTGCGGAATGTAGGAATAGAAGTATTCCTAGTGATCAGTGACTAGTGGAAACTTGCAGCCAGAAATGGTTCAAATAAATTGCCAAAAATAAATCCATTTCAATTTTGCATTCACAAGGAAGATTCTCAACTCAAGTTCAGTAAACTCTCCTCTCACTTCCAATAAATTTTTTACCAATGGTTGCATAATATTTCAAATGCTGTGAGAAATCACTATCCACTTCTTGTTTCTATAACAAGCTTCATATTTTAACTCTTTAGACACAAAAAATGTGTCATCAACAACATAAAAGTGAACACGGTAACAACTAGCATGACTTGCACATTCAATCTTGAATTTATGACCACCTTACTGCTTATTGAGACATGAAGTATAAGAATACGTCGATTTTATAACAAGAAACAAGCACTACCCTTGTTATAGAGAAACAGAAAACTCTCAAAACATAAATTAAACCTTCAGACACTCACACAAACACATGTACACATTAGGTGAACTAGGGAGATGTGAAAAGCAAAACAAACAGAAATGGGTCAAAAGATCAGGTATACGGTAATTGCTTGAGAAAGGAAAAAAGGAAAGGCCACAGAAATTTCCCCTTTTATCAAGAAAAAGGACGAACGAAGAAGGGGAAGGGGGTAACTGGAAGCCAGATTGTTACCTCTCTCCAGATCGTTTTCTTAAGAAGAATCCACCGGACTTGTATCTTGAGGTTGGAAGCAGATCAATAAGTTCTTGGGAAAGACCTCGACTTTGAGTTCCAACTGCCTCTCCTAAATCAAGTAATTCCTGCAAAAAGTAAAACTAAACAATTTGCAAATCACATACAAATAAACTAGTGTGTTTTAACTGTAGTTATCAAAGTTATTCTTTTAAATAAGCATGTTAAGCCTGAGAGATTAACATAAACACTAATTTCCACAAAACAGATCAATTCAGAAGGATTAAATACAAACTTTCCTTTGACAGAGACAACACAATTCCCAGTAAAATCAGCTCTGTCCTTTCCATCATTCTTTATTTTTACCCTTCTTTCATTAAATTAATTACAAAAATTTATAAGGTAGACACACTTGTGCAGTGTTAGAAGTTAGGTGAGACCCTTTATAGCTAAATTGACTTAAGCATAGAGAAAGGGAGTAAGATCACTAACTTCTATTTGTATAATTCATAAAGTTGAAGTAACAACTCAGAAAATATAAAGGAGCGGTATTGCAGGTGGACCTCTACATAAAGAAAGATAAGATAAAGGTGGGAAACATGTTTAAGTAGAACCATTTCCCAAATATAATCTTAGTAGTAAGCATCAAAAACATCATTTTAGTGATGCATGACACATGCTTCAAATAACTTTGATACTTTATTCACCATATTATTTAAATCCATACATTGTAAGGCTCTCAAATCCACTTACCCGTTTAGGTAAAATCTATGTCTAAGCTATCATGTTTAGATCTAACTGTAAACTCCATTTAATAAATCTAAAACTTTGAATCCAAATTCAACCTTTAGCAGTATCTTAACGGCTATAACGAACGATAGTGATTGGAAAACAAAGTAAATCGGAACACGAAGAGTCATATTTGGAATTGAAAAGTCAAAAGTAGTATGGAGAGGATTAATTCTCTAGCCATTTGACTATTGAAGGTCACATTTTACCTTTATAACCTAAAATTGGGAATTTCCTCTCTAGCGATAACATTTCATCCGTACACCATGTTCATACAGATATATGTATATTTGCATAAGCATTATATGCACATTGATTCTTCATAATAGAAAGGGAACATATATGTAGGAATGGAGCATCCGAACGTAGCGGAGTTGTTACTTCTTAGCCTTCTCACGCTCTTTTTGTAAAACTGTTATAATCCTCAATCGGTTCCAACAATTGGAATCTAATCTGTACCCACTTTCTCAAGCGTTCCATGTAGGACCCTAATGTCAAAAACCTTTTACTTAATGTTTTGTTATCCGCCAATCCCTAATAGCTAATAATCAATTGTGTTGCTAAAACAACACCATTCAGCACAAATATAGAGATTGAATGGAGGCATATTAAAAATGAGAATAGCAATAGACTTATCAGACTATGTGGAAAACCTCATAGGTCATGTTATCTGGATCAATGTTGTCTTGCCAAACAGCCTGAATAACACAAACATAGAGAAAGGTTCCATTAGCAACGCATACAAACACAATGTATTTAACATCCTCCAATTATTACACTCCAACACTTTCTAACATGCATAAGCAGCTGAGATCCCAATTCCCAAAGGCACATGGCATTATAAAATTCTCAAGACCAAAAAAATAGTTGTTTGACATGTAGAAGTAGATGGCATTCCAGACACAAATAATTAATTAATAAAAGGTATACTTAAAGGCTAAAAGTGGTTGATTGGTGGAATTTGCCCAAGTATTCAGTTAAGTATCTTGCCTCCCATCTTCTTATGGAGAGCAATTCTTTAAGATAAGAATAAACTAATGAAAATCCAGTAGATTTTTAAGCTATTTTAAAACTACGCATGTGCATATTGATAGAATCAATTAACAGTAATTAAAGATCAAGCATCATCAAATACAAATAAATGGACAAGGTCATATCAGTAAAGAAGCTTCATACCTGGGTGTTAGCAGCAGTGTCATGATTTGGAGTGCCTGCAAAATTATGGAAACTAATGTAAGAATACATAGAGAATAAGTGGAGCTGACACTATGGTCGAGACCCCATTTCTTACCAAATCAACAACAAATAGCATGATAGCTATGATATATATATATATATGTATATATCATTGAACAAGGACAACATAAGTAATCTACGAGTCCCATTACATATAATCCAACTTTGGATAAGGAAATGGCCAGTATGGTCAAAACTACTACGCTAAAGCCGAAAGTTAATCTCCAATGTAACTATGTTAAGTAACTGGAAATATAACAACAGAACACAAATGGAACTGACATTCTTCAGGAATGGCTTGCATAGTCGGGACTGCATTTTCTTCAGATATAATTTCTGTTGCTGTAGGTTCTTCATTGTATGACATTGAAGGGTATTCCCAAGCTCTCCTGCTAAGATCCATTCTAGGCAAATAATCATTAACCCCATACAGACCATAATAAGGTGTTGTTCCAGGAGCAGATAATCCGAATTTGTATGAATTCATATTCATTGCCCAGTATGCAGTTTCCTAGACAGAACATTAAAAAAATTAAATAACTTTTATCATCACATTCAGAAGAATTCTCTCGTGCATAATGCCATGCTTAAAAGTTCGGTGAAGAATATGTACATAAATAGGAGTAAAATATAACATTGAATAGAATTTCATAAAGGATTTTGTGCTTCAACACAGTTTACAATTAACTCTGAGCTAAACTATCCATGAACAATCTGTTGTTACCATTACTTCAAACCAGCATCACTTATAAGAAGAATATCAATAAATTTTCAACTCAAAAACGCAAAATAGTCTACAAAATAGTGTTCTTAAATTTTGCTAGCATAGAAAAAATGTCTTGTTATTTCAGCTTTCAACATAATCACAACCGTGAGCAGGATGAATTTACTGACCTACCTAGATAAAATGAGTGCCAATGTTCAAAACTACAAAATTAAATTACCTGATCTTGCATCAGTCCAGCATGAACATAATTTGCATGTGGATGTGTGAGACCTTCAAAAAAATCCATGAAGCTCTCCGTAGCAGTGTAAGGACATCCAGTATTTATGTAATGCACCTCCATTTGCCCATTGCCATTCATTTTGAAATCTATTTAAGTAAATACTCATAAACTGGATAGAAACACACATACCATCCATTACAAAAAGAAAAGTTAAATAATAGAACAATTTATGCATCAGTGCATTTCCTGTATAAGCCAAACTCCAAGGAGGACATCATAGATGACCAAAAAACAAGATGGTCTATCATGCAAGACTGTCAAATAAATATTAGGATTTTTGTACATCAATGTAGACCCTTTTTGCCCAAAATTACTCACAATTCACTTTCTCCCGACTAGTAATCAAAACAAATATTTTTCATTGTCAAACAAATCGATACATTGTGTGTGCATGTATTTCTCATTTCTCAGATACAGAATTCTCCCATTTTAATCATCAGAAGTGCAAAATACAAACCCCTTCACGAATATCGTTCTGATTCACAAGTATTCCACCTTAATTTTCCAAAGATCTATTGAAATATTATAAGGGGACAAATTCAGAAATTCTCGGGAACAAATTCACAAATACTCTAATCGAATATTTCTCAGATAGTGAATCCACTGAGTTCACCTCCCATATGATTCTAACCAAAAGCACAATTTCTGAAATTGACAGTACAATTAAAGATCAATCGGATAGATGGGGTTGGGAAGTCTTTTTACTGTAAAAAAAATAAAAAAATTAAACCAGCTTAATAATAATAATAAAAAAGAATATATTTAAGCAGCAATTCGAATCAAACAATACCAAGATTTCATCTACCTATTTTTTAGCTGCTGAGAAAACATGGATTAACAAAGAAAAAGTCAAAATTTTCATCCATCTATAAACTCATACTCCATTTCCTCAAGTTTTTCCTCCGTTTACTCGGTAACCAAACAGAAGCTAAAAATTTCATTATATTACTAATTACACCTGAAAATACACCCATTCAATCTAACCTCCTCGAATTCACATCAAAATAAAAAAATTTAGAAGAACAAAATGCATACATTTACATCAAATCGAGCAATTCAAGAACTCTTCAAACTAAAACAAAATAAAAAATAACATGTGTATACCAAATTACCAATCAAAAAACGAAAATAACAACTGAATTTGAACAACGAAATTCTGGGTTTCAACAATGTCACAATTTCATCAACATTCTCCCAAATGGGTCTTCAAAATTAGAAGAAAAAAATAGAAGAGGAAATCTTCAGGAACAAATGCAACCAAACAATAAAACAGAAGAAAGATTAGATAAGAACCCATAAATGAAAGAGAGAGTGAGGAGAGAGAACCGACATTGATGAGCTTTGTAGGGTTGTGGCAGGGGAGTTGGGAGCTGAGAAATTGACAACGAAATTGAAAGGGAATGGAGATTAAGAGGTTCCTTTTGGATCTTTCTAGCTCTTCCTCTCATCCATTCTTTCTCTCTCTAAAACCATCACTCTTTGTCTATCGCTCTTCTAGTTTTTGGTTTCTTCTTATTATATGCTGGACCTCACATACACGCCATCCCCCTACTAGCAGACCATATCTGTGACTGTGCGCGCGTGCAAATTAACGCTTGTCTACTGGTAAAACGGTGCCGCTCTGATAGAATTCGTTTTTTCTTTTTCTTTTTCTTTTTTGCCTTTTTTTTTATAAAAAAATTGTTTATATTTTGGACCATTTTGGTGATTGGACTACACAACATTGTTCCTTTTTTTCTGCTTTTTGCATTTGGTCATTTTCAACATGGTTGAAATAAAGGTATATTTGAGCAAATGAACTAAAATTGTATATTTTATTAATTATTTTCTTAATTTTTCATTATACCATTTTTACATTATCTTTGTATTAAATTTTTATTGGTGTTAATAATTCCAAAGCATTATTTTGTTGGTTAAGATAAAGAATCATGTTTCTGTTGAGGAAAACAAAATCTTAGGCAAATAAAATAATAAACTCCAAAATAAAAATAAAAATAAAATAAAATTACTATCTTGTAAAAAAAAAAAGAAGTGATACTAATTACTCCCACCGTCCCAAATTAATTGCTCAGTTTTGACTTTTTAAAATCAAATTGACCATTTTTAAAACTAATCTTTTTACTCTTTTTGCTAAAATATAGGTGAAGAGATTATAACCAAAAGAAAGTATATACAATTTTTTACTAATATCAATTTTTATAATTTTAGAAATATATTTATATATGCTTAATTATTAATTCTAAAAATAGTCAATTTGACTTAAAAAAGTCAAAACTGAGCAATTAATTTAGAAAAGAGGGAGTATGTTTTATTGTCTTTAAAGAGATGATTGTCTTTACGATATACTCTTTTTGTTTTAAAATATAAAATTATTATTTTTGTTAAATATTTTATTTTATATTTACTCTTAAAAAATAAATTATTAATTTTATAATGATGACATGACCAAAAAATAATAATGAAATATCTTTGTGTTTGTTCCAACCACACTTGACATTTTAAGTGATACTAATTATTTCGACACTATTATTTTTACTCTAATAATATCAATAATGACCGTAAAACAATAACTTCTCTTGAGTACCAAAAACAAAATTTACGAATGCACTTTTTTGTGTGGCCTAGAGAGAATATATTTTTTTTAATTATTTTTAAATTTGATAAACATGAGGTTTTAGTATTAAAAATTGTAGGGGTTGTTAACACCAGACTTCATAACTAATTGTGGTCTTTATTTTTGACATATTTTTGACAATTAGTAGTGTAACAGTAAAAATATTATTGTTAGAATAATAATTTCTTTTAAAATTCTAAGTATCATTAGAATAATTTTAATAATATCAATAAATGCATATTTACTCTTATAACATCATTTTTTTTCTCTGACACCTGCTCTAGAGATGAAGAGACAATCATCTTAAAAAAAGTGTATTTCCTTTTTTCAAAACAAAGACTATAAAACACATTTTTTTTAAAAGTCAATACTAATTATTGAAAATAATCTAAATTACTGCAATTAATATTTAGAGCATTCAGAACAGTATTCTCAATAAATTCTTTATTTCTAACTTTGAAAAATATATTAACAAATTATTACCCAACAGTTTCCTTATCTTTATTTAACTCTCTATTTTATTCTCTATATATGATTTTACTCATCAAGATGAGCGAGTCAAAAGATCGTTCCCTATGTATGCAAAATGACATTTAACACCGTAATTTATGTGACGCCCCAAAATAGGTATACATCTCCTATTCTGAGTCGCCAAATACATGGTACAAAATACAAATACAATCATAAATATACAATATGAGTTGTGAGTTTTAATACAAATATTATCTTTTAGACGGTATTCAAACTCAAAATAAGTCCTCAATATATTTATTATCACACTATTTCATAGAATAGTGAGGACTACTAATGCTATCATCTGGATCGTCACTCCGTTCCCCGACTAGTCATTGCTACGTTCTCATTTCCTGAAGAGAACAATGAAAGCAAAAAGGGTGAGCTCAACTAGCCCAGTAAGAAATATTATGACTAAGATAATGCAGAATAAATTATCGTTAGCCTTCAACAGTGTTAAACTGATACAATATAACAAACATTAAGTTTAACTGCAGCGAAACAAATAATCCATTAGAAGAGTCAAGTAGAGAATAAAATCTACTATCTTCTATGAATTAAAAGGTTTTCATCACTTTTATCGCTGAGAATCAACTTATTAAATAAACCACGTCATCCCTGCACTACGGTCAAGGATATTCATTAGTATCACGACCACAAATTATCCATGCACTACAGATCAAGGATATTCGTGTTTTCATCAATGGTCATGATCATGCCAACAACTGTCCATCAATGTACTACGGGCCAATGATGACTTTTACCACATCATTTGTAACATTACGGTCATGACTATACCGAATAATCCCTGGTCATAATCATACCAAGTTTATTTATGCACTACAGGCCACAAATAACTTTCAACATAATATAAACATGAGGATGATGACAATGACATAATAATTCAATAAAACAAGTTCAAGAATTAAATTTTAAAGATTTATAAGTTAATTTATCCTAAACTCAAAAACGTCCAAATTGTCAACATGATACTGCTTTGTGGAGTAAAATTCAAGAATGCTCAGAAGAATATTTTTATGAAAAGATACTGGATGAAGCACAAATATCTAGGATATTCTACTAATTTCATGGAGTATAGAAGCCAAAACTTTAACCAACTGAGTATATAATAGAATATATGAACCTGCAAATGGATTTTCGCCCGCCATGCGATAATCCACGTAGACAGATAATTTTCATAATTTAATAAGGAATGAATACAAAGGATCATTCACCATGCATGTGGTAATCCACATAGACATGTTATTCCAATAGAATAAAAAAGAATGGAATAACAGAAGAATTCACCATGCATGTGATAGATCGCACAGACAGGTTATTCCCAACAGAATAATAAAGAATGGAACCAGGTCATGCGAAATCCGCACAGATAGGATATTCCAACAGGATAATAAAGAATAGAATAACAACAGAATTCACCAGGCATGCGATAGACCGCACATGCAGGTTATTCCAACAGAATAATAAATAATGGAACCAGGTCATGCGTAATACGCACAGATATGATATTCCAACAGAATAATAAAAAATGGAATAACAACAGAATTCACTAGGCATGCGATAGAACGTGCAGACAAGTTTGTCCAACAGAATAATAAATAATGGAACCAGGTCATGCGTAATACGCATAGACGGGATATTCCAACAGAATAATAAAGAATGGATGTGAACAAATAGTTATAATAATGTGAATTAATAGTAATTACTTGCTCATTTATTTGATTAATTACCCAATTGATCAATATAACCTCTAGACATAAATTATTATCGAAATAAATGTCGATTTCCACTAACACTAACAATCCCAACACAATGGAAATATTTTTCTCCAAAATTTCATTTTTGAAATTTTGAAGTTTGACTTTTTCCAAAAAAGTCAACTATTGACTTTTTGACCAAAAAGTCAATGTGACGCCCCCAAAATAGGTCCACACGACCCATTCTGAGTCGCCAGATATCACTCTATAAAAATTAAATACAAACTTCATTCATACAACTGTTGAACTGTCATGCAGAGTACGACAACAGATAAGCTGTGAGTTTCAATACAAAATCTATGTAACTCTCATGGTCCCTCGACCACAACACCTTACAAAGGTACTTTACATAAAATTACAGTCAATAACTGTTTTAGAGATTAAAATATTTGGAAAATACTCAAAGAAACCTTCATACATGGGAGGCCATGTGTCTAGGTTATGATAGATATCATATGTCCACAGAATTATCCTTGGTTGACCCAATAGTCCCCAAAGAAAAACAAGAAGATTGCTATCATTTTCTTTCTAATGGTGAGTCTTTTCTTGACATATAACTATCTTTATTGTATCCAAGTGAGATTATATTTCAAATAAACTCCAAGATCATATAGGTAGTGCTCGTAGATATACTCAGCAAGTGGATGTGCACAACCTTGTCTTATGATAACACGAGGTTATATGTCATTAGGCATTGTCGACGTCGGGATTTTTATTTGTCCCTTTTCGTTACTTGTTCTTTGGTGTTCTCATGTTAATGTGAGATTTGTTTGAAAAAATAAGTGAAAAAGGTCCGACATGTATAATGTCGACGATTTGACTTTAAGAGTCGCCAGTTGGTGTATTTAACTGGTTGCACCAACGCAACAGAAAATGTTTGTACATTGACCTAGTGATTTGTTACTGCTAGACGGGTCTGTGAAACCGAGATTCATTAGGGTTCAGGGGCTTGATTATGCAGATGGAAGGTGTTAGGTACCCCCCGACATCCGTGTTGCCACGATGACTGCCACTTCTCAAAGAAACTGTTATATGAATGTGTGTGTGTGTGTGGATCAATGTGCAATTATTTGAAAGTAGTGTGAGGCCTCGTTCGCACCTATATACACAAGGTTTGAATTTATAGAAAAATTTAGTTTTAATCAAGATATAGAAATGAAGTTTTGTAAAAGAGGTTTTTCAAACCCTGTGCTCAATAGGAATTGAGACATTTCCATACTTCCATTTTATTATTAAATGTTCGGCTGATTTGCTTTTATTTTCGAGATGCGAGGCATCTTCGACAAAATAATATACAGTAGTGTAAAACTCCTTATGGGCATGACAGCCATCCAAAGAAATTCAGACACTGTAAATAATGTACAAGCTGCTTACAGCTGGAAAATGTCCATCATGGGAACCGAATCTAGATTCAGTAGACTGAATCTGTGATCACATGATTCCTAGGCTCACATGATACTGTAGTTTATATGGAAAGCAGTAAGCAGTTATATATATATATATATATATATATATATATATATATATATATATATATATATATATATATATGCATGATCAGTCACCACGAAGCAACTCCATAGGGGATCAGAAAAGTAAATAAAGTTGTAAAAGCGATCAACTGCCACGAAGTAAACTCCAGGCAGGACGAAATATAAATAAAGCGGTAAAAGCGATCAACTGCCACGAAGTAAACTCCAGGCAGGAAGAAATAGAGATATATATATATATATATATAGGGACCGGATCAGGTCCGGGAGTCCGGATTTTAACAAAATCCGGACCTTTTTTTTTTTTTTTGAAACAACTAAAAAAA
This sequence comes from Panax japonicus, assembly GCA_020205505.1. Lineage (NCBI taxonomy): Eukaryota > Viridiplantae > Streptophyta > Magnoliopsida > Apiales > Araliaceae > Panax > Panax japonicus. The sequence continues at coordinate 35,961,832 of CM035099.1, read as the reverse complement.
AAATAATTATGGAACTGAAATTTTTCCATAATACAGTGTTTTGGGCGTGATTTGGATGCCTATACCAAAACATTTCTGTACAGTCTGGGCAGACTGTACATACATTGGTTGGTGCGGGTGTTAAAAACACACCCAAAATAGTGTATTATGGAAAAATTTCAGTTCCATAAATTTTTTTTTTTTTTAGTTGTTTCAAAAAAAAAAGCAAAAAAAAAAAATGGTCCGGATTTTGGGTCCTGTCCGGACTCCCGGACAGGATCCATTCTGTATATATATATATATATATATATATATATATATATATATATATATAATTGTTGTCAGACATATCCGATGAGCTTGGATTTACATCCGGTGCGTTTACTACTTATATATATATATATATATATATATATATACACTTATATATATAATTATTATCAGACATATCTGATGAGCCTAGATTATATATATATATATATATATATATATATAAAAGCAATTAAACACTCCAGACCAAACTCTAGGCTCAATCGAGGCATAATTCGATAATGTTAGTCCGTATATATATATATATATATATATATATATATATAAGAATATATATACAGACAGAAATGAAAACCACGGACCGAAGTCCGGGCAAACACACTCACGCGACTCTCAATGTGTACAACAGTGTGTGATAATATGAGAAGAAAGCTTTATAGAATGTAAGAAGGCTTACAGTGGGCTGCCAAAGTAGACTTCTATGACTCTATATGGATAAATACTCAGCTCTCACTGGACAAAAGATAGCTATATGTGATCTAATAGAAAAGAAAACACTCAATATGGGTGTGTATAGAGCAAAATAGACAGGGCTTCCTAGCCTTTTCTCTCTCTTCTCCTTCCCAAATGGCTGACCCCAAGGTCTTTATTTATAGATTAATGGCCGCATGTGTACCTGCAGCAGCCTCTCATACACCTGCGGCTGGTCGCTGTTTATTCGGGCCTCGCGGGTCCCATCGTCTCGAAGTATGTGCACTCATTTAATGTAATGTCTGCTCAAACTTGCAAAACTTCAATCTGAGCATCCGAACGAGGTGTACAAGACCATCTTCGGACTGCTTTTGTCGAGAGTTATGCAATGACATGGGATTTGCCCTTTTTGATTCTAGGAAGATGGGTCCATGACCGAAATAGCATTCCCGGGTTCCCGTCAGGCAATCCGGTGAGCTGTTTCGCGTAGTTTTCATTTCGAAGTTAAGATATGAGTCTTGTGGGACTAATTTTAAATCAATTTGAGTTGGCATGAGTGTATTTGATTTGAAGTGAATTTGAGTTGGCAGAATGACCATTTTGCCCCTCCCAGGGTTATCTCCGATTTTCATACAGTTATAGCAGGTTTTCTCAGGGTTATCTCTGAGATGGTCATAATGTTAACTCTGAATGTACTTAGGGTTATCTCTGAGGTTGGAATTGATGTTGTGGTCCTCCAGGATTACCTTTGGAGTGTGAAAAAGTCGTTTTTGCCCTCCTGCACAGTTAGTAACAGGAAAAGAAAATTTCGAGTGTCTACAGATGCCCCTCTTTATCATGTTTATACAATGCAATGGAATGGACATGATAAAGATTCGTAGACACTTGAAACAAGACAATGTATTTTCAATGATGCAGATCACAATGTAGTGAATGTGATGATGAATGTATAAACTATTTTCGCAAATCGCAGTTCGCACATCGTATTTCGCTTTTGGCCAATCGCACTTCACACTGCGCAACTCGCACATCGCATTTCGTATATCATAAATTGCAATGTAATGAAGGTTATGATGCATGTTTAAAATATTTTCGCAAATCGCTTTACCTTTACCGAGGATTGCTGATGCCTATGCTGGTGTTGACTTCAACGGTTTGGCTTTTTGTCGGTGCCGCTAATGCCTGTCTGATGAAGAGAAGTTGAGATGTCGTCGATGCATACGATGGTAGTTTACAATGGTGCCTACCTTGATGGTAGTTTGATAACAGATCCTACCCTGCTGGTAGTTGACATCGCCCAACTATTTTGGTTCCCACTCGAACGGTAGTATACAAAGCTTTCATCGCTAAACTGTATTGATGTTGCACTGAATTGATGTCAATGATTTAGAATACCGGATCTTCCGATACCTTCGCTGAAGTAAGATTCAAAGGTTTGCTTCCCCAGACTCTGCCTGATGTGACGCTTGATAGAGATGTACGTTGATGTAGCACATTTGTACACGTTCAGATCACGCATGATGTGATGATCTAGATTTTCTTAGGAGCCTATTTTCCTAGATTGATGCAGATTATAATTTGTATGGAGTAGAATTTTTTTCTCACCCTTTTTGAGGTGATTTGGAGTTTCCTTTCGTTGTTGGGTGCTTGTGCCCCATTTCCTTGAACATTTGATTTGTAACCCGGTTGAACTGATGACCCGAATGCCGCTGATATCCCTGGAGGGTGTCGTCTGTACTTTCACTGCCGAACTTTGAACTTCAGTGTAGAGGTATCAATTTATGAGGATTTGACGCAAATTAACTTGTTTGATGGTGTAGATTTCATTCGCCAGACCTTTTGTTGTTGGTCTTGAGTTAAGAACTTTTTGAGAATTTTCCCCTTCTTTCGTAGGGGCACGCTTATGTTGCCATGATTTCTTTTTGGAGTTTTCCTTCTTTTGATGAGAGGCCTGATCCTGCCTTAAAATCCTTCGCTTTCCTAGAATCGAAAAAAATGCCCCAGTCCTTTCGCATGTTGTTACCGGGGATTCATACGAGAAAGTTTCTTTTTGACCCAATCGCAAGTGAACAATATCCGAATCGCCAGTGAGATAATATGAGGGAAGCTTCGATGATGATGGACCATGCTGATGGTGTTGACTGGTGCATTTTCCTCATTAGGATGGTTGATAAAAGCCCTAGTGTTGAGCTGTCGCTGTTTCTGAGATTGCCCCAATCTTTTTGTAAGGGTCCTAATATCAAGTTATCACCGATTTTGAAATTGCCCCAGCCTTGCTTGTTGTCTGGGATAGTTGCTTTGACAGATGAGCTGATAAGATACCGAGATCTCAAGAGGCTTTTACCTCTGTACCAGATGATGAGTAGGTAGTGGATTTAAGCTTGGATGTTTTCAATCATTGTTCCTGACTTGTTCTCGTAATCGGCTTTGATGGTTTTATGAAGACTTGTTGATTGAGGGTATCGGCTCTTTGAAGGTCCTTGCTGTTGGTTGTCTTGGCGTATCTCTGTTTCTTCCTTTCTGAGATTTATGCCAGATTTGATGGAATGACATTGAAGTGTTGTTGGGCCTTCTCAATATGGGTCGTTGACTTGAAGGGTTTTTCTTGAGCGTAGACTTGGGATTGATGTTCGGGTTTGGATATTTCTTTAGAGGGTTTGACCGCACCACTGATGGCTGCCTACGTACTCCTGGATGTGTGGGAGATCAGGTCTGCGTAGCTCTTGCTTGCTAAGATAAACAGTTTGAGAAGTTCTTTGTTTGAGAAGTGTTTAGTTTGAGAAGTGTTTGGTTGAGAAGTGTTTGTTTGGGGTTTTTAGGTTTTTGTTTGGTTTGACCACACCATAAATGGCTGCCTACGTATTCCCATTTATGAGGTGAGATCAGGTCTTTCATAGTTCAGGCTTGATGAGTTGAAACCTGAATGACTTGATTTTTGATTTTTTGATTTTTTGATTTTTTTTCTTTTTTTTTTCTATACATGCATGGAAAATAAAAAGCATACTGCAAAAGAAGTGATACCGTCCCAACATCTTCTGGAACTTGCAACTTTATCCGCTGGATCTACATCTTTTTGGCTAGTTGAGGCCTGATAGTCCAGTTGTCAGAGGTTGTATTGCCTTCAAGGCTCGCGACAGAGGTTACTTCTTGGTTTTGAATGTCTTCACTTATGGCCATAACTTGATCGCTTCCTGGTTCAGTACATTCCTCAGGGATGTTTGAGCTGGACCCATCGCAAAAAGGTATGAAATCTTGATTCTTTGATGGGTTGGTTTCCCCGACAACCTCACCACCTTTTCCTTCATCTATTCCTTTACACTTTTCCTGGGCTTGAGAGGATTTGATCATGAAATCTCCCTCGAACTGCTGTCACATTTCTTGCAAGGAACTTTCCTTTTTTGCTTTTTCTTCCTTAGAAAGGATTAGTATTTCCTCCGCATCATCCAAGGTTATAAGATCTAGAATGTGGTTGTCATCTTTGGACCACAGGATGTTGGATGTTGGCGGATGAATCTCCTTTGGGGATTCCCTTGTCTCCTCTGTCATTTCCTGCATTAGGATCATTCCATCTTGGGTTCTGCCAGGATCATCGCTCATAGCCTTTACCTCATTTGAGCTGCCTATCTCAAGTGGACATCTTAAGCTTTTTATTGCCTTTTCGCCTTTTTTAGTCATAGGAATTTCTATCTCCAACTCTCCATTTTCAATGAGATCCTGGATTTTATGTCGCAAAGCCCAGCATTCCTTAGTCTTATGTCCAAGTGAGTTAGAATGATAAAGACATATCTTGGTGGAATCATAGCTCTTTACCTTGGGATTTATAGGAGACAACAACTCAGTAATCCTTCCTTCGCTTATCAAAAAGTGTAGCATTTCTTCATTGAATTTTCTTAGAGGGGTGAATTTTCGGACTTTTGTGGAGGTTGTTTGATCTTTCTTCTTTGAGAGTTCGCATTCCCCCAAGCAATTTTTTTGTTTATCATCCCCCTTTTCTTAGCCTTCTGATAGTTGAGTGAAGAAATGCCTCGTATCCTGATGTTGGCGCACTATCAGCTTAGCAGATTGACTTGATTCTGGATTGTCTCTAACTTTTGCATCACTATTATACCCTCCTCCGAGTTTTCCCACTTCAGGACATTTGATCTGTGCCTTTGGGGATATTCTTCTATATTACGAATTGGATACCTTTTTGCACTTTCTGACCTGATCATGTTTTCTTCCCTCGTATCTTGCTACAACGGAAGGTTGGTGTTGACATTTTGTTGATCAGGTTGTTGGACCACAATATTGCCACTTTCAATCAGATTTTGAATTTTATGCTTTAAGGACCAACAATCTTCTGTATCGTGTCCTGGAGACCCAGAGTGGTAAGCACATTTCTGGCTTGGATTGTATCTTTTGCTCCCTGGTTCCAGAGGTGGAGCCAGTTCGGTAATTTACTTATGATCTATCAATATTGCCAAAACATTTTCAAGAGAATCGCCTAAGGGAGTGAACACCCGATTTTCTGTTCTCTCAAATTTTCTTTTCCTATCTGGGTATTGGTTGAACACAGCCTGTTGTTGAGATGGCAGATTATCTTGCATTTTTCGAATTGGGGGGGGGGGGGACTGTAGGTTAGTCTCCTAACTTGCCCCTATACAACAAGGGATACATTTTCATTGCCTTTATCAGGTACACCCTTGGGATCGCTCGCATACTTTCCAGTTTGTATATGCTTGACGACTGCTTCCAAGGTAGTGAAGTCTTTAATCTTGCTTGCCTTCAGGCCCATCTCTGCCATTTCGCCGTGTTTGATCATTTCCGAGAACGGCTTTCCTATGCCTGCTAGGATCCTCTCGTAGTACGGAGCCTCTTGGATATCAATAAACGTCATTACCATCTCATCTTCTGTCATTGATGGAATGACTTGCGCTGCTAGATGTCTCCACCTTTGGGCATATTCTCGGAAATATTCAGTACTTTGCTTTTTGACTTTAGTCACTTGGTATCGATCAGGTGCCATTTGTGACTGAAAACTGTACTGATTTAGAAAGGCGTGGGCCAATTCTTCCCAGTTGTGGATTTTGGCATTGTCAAGTCGGGCATACCATGCCTTAGCCTCTCCAGTGAGACTCTTTTGAAAAAGCTGCATTCTGAGGCTTTCATCTTCAGCATAAGATCCCAGTTTGCCAATGTACATTTTCAGGTGCGTATAGGGATCGCCTTCCCCATTATACTTTTCAAACTCTGGGACTTTGAATTTGGTAGGATATCAAGCCCCTGGGAATATGCATAGATCTGAATAAGTGACACTCCCATAATTTCCAGTCCCTTTGATTAACCGGATGATCTCCTCCATTTGTTGGACTTTCTTTCTTAGATCTCCAGTTTCTCGATCATCCCTGAGAATTGTGATTTCTTTATTGGAATGAGGTTTAGGTATCTGGGTTTCCATCTTTTTGCCAATACCCTAACTGCCCTCTGGTGTGGATGACTCTGGTTGAGTACGCATTGTTTGGCACTGGATTCCTCCATATGCAGAGGATTCTGTGTGGATGGGTATTTGTGGACCCTGAATAGATTGGTGTAGTTCTTTGAGCATAACAGCCAACTCTGTCATTTGATAGCTCAATTTTTCGAACTCTTCGTGAGAGACAGAAGTTGGATCAGGTTGGGCACTTTTATCCATGTCTGACTATGAGCTTAATGCCCTTTTGGACTTTGAACGGGAAACAGGATCAATTGCTTCCCTAAAAAAAGACTTACGTAGTTTAGTCTTAGGGAATTTATAAATGTTACATTCTATGTGATGTATCCGTTTTAGGAATTTTATCCTGTAAAACGGATGCAAGCGGTTTATAGCATGTCAGGTTTTAATATGCATGTACACATATTTCTTCATATTTTCCATTACATTGAGATTGACAAGTAATTGAAATTACATGTAATTTAAATGGGAAAGTATGAAGAGACTTCCCTTCACGTTTGGTTTATCAGAGGCTGACCTATCTTAGGTTTATTCTCGCGGCTTTTTGGCATGAAGGTTCCCAGATCATCGTAATCTACTTGACAGAAAGTTAATCCGGTCGTTCAACTGGAACGAATCTGAGTGGTGTCTTTCCTGAGCCCCGGGGAATTATTCTTCCCACGAGTCCAGTAATCAAACACCGATAGGATAGCCTCCTGGTGGAGGGACCACACAACATACATTCACATACAACGTGTCTCACCGTTTCTGCAAAATGATGACATGTACGAAGCACTAATATCACAAATAGATATTTATCAGTGCAGTAATTAAGATGCATTCGTACACATTCATCATAAATGTAAATGCAACATTCACATACAAGCATATAACAGTTTTGAAAAGCTTGTAATAACGGCTTAAGCCCTCTTACTGGAGTCCCCATCAGAGTCACCACCTGTCAACGTCGGGATTTTTATTTGTCCTTTTTCGTTACTTGTTCTTTGGTGTTCTCATGTTAATGTGAGATTTGTTTGAAAAAACAAGTGAAAAAGGTCCGACATGTATAATGTCGACAATTTGACTTTAAGAGTCGCCAGTTGGTGTATTTAACTGGTTGCACCAACGCAATCGAAAAGGTTTGGACATTGACCCAGTGATTTGTCACTGCTAGAAGGGTCTGTGAAACCGAGATTCACTAGGGTTCGGGGGCTTGATTATGCGGAGGGATGGTGTTAGGCACCCCCCGACATCCGTGTTGCCACTGTGACCTCCACTTCTCAAAGAAACTATTATATGAATGTGTGTGTGTGTGTGGATCAATGTGCAATTATTTGAAAGTAGTGCGAGGCCTCGTTTGTACCTATATACACAAGGTTTGAATTTATAGAAAAATTTTGTTTTAACCAAGATATAGCAATGAAGTTTTGTAAAAGAGGTTTTTCAAACCCTGTGCTCAATAGGAATTGAGACCTTTTCATACTTCCATTTTATTATTAAATATTCAGCTGATTTGCTTTTATTTTCAAGATGCGAGGCATCTTCGATAAAATAATATACAGCAGTGTAAAACTCCTTATGGGCATGACAGCCATCCAAGGAAATTCAGACACTGTAAATAATGTACAAGCTGCTTACAGCTGAAAAATGTCCATCATGGGAACCAAATCTTGATTCAGTAGACTGAATCTGTGATCACATGATTCCTAGGCTCACATGATACTGTAGTTTATATGGAAAGCAGTAAGCAGTTATATATATATATATATATATATATATATATATATATATATATATATATATATATATATATATATATATGCATGATCAGCCACCACGAAGAAACTCCCTGGGGGATCATAAAAGTAAATAAAGCTGTAAAAGCGATCAACTGCCATGAAGTAAACACCAGGCATGACGATATGTAAATAAAGCGGTAAAAGCAATCAACTGCCACGAAGTAAACTCCAGGCAGGACAAAATATAAATAAAGCGGTAAAAGCGATCAACAGCCACGAAGTAAAATTCAGGCAGGACGAAATTTAAATATATATATATATATATATATATATATATATATATATATATATATATATATATATATAAAAGCAGGTAAATGCTCCGAATATAAAATCTAGGCTCATCAGATATGTCTGACAACAATTATATATATAAAGGTAAATGCTCCGGATATAAAATCAAGGCTCATCAGATATGTCTGACAACAATTATATATATAAGTATATATATATATATATATATATATATATATATATATATAAAGCAGAGAAACACTTCAGACATAAGTCTAGGCTCATCAGACAGAGTCTAACAACAGTTTATATATATATATATATATATATATATATATATATATATATATATATATATATATATATATATATATATATATATAGAATGAGGATCCAGTCCGGACGCCCGGACTGGTCCTAAAATACGGACCCAAAATTTTTTTTTTTTTTTTGCTTTTTTTTTTTTTGAAACAGCTAAAAAAAAAAAAAAAAAAATTTATGGAACTGAAATTTTTCCATAATACAATGTTTTGGGTGTGTTTTTAATACCTACACCAACCAATGTATGTACAGTCTGCCCAGACTGTACAGACATATTTCGTTATAGGCATCCAAATCACGCCCAAAACACTGTATTATGGAAAAATTTCAATTCCATAAATTTTTTTTTTTTTTTTTTTAGTTGTTTCAAAAAAAAAAAGCAAAAAAAAAAAAAAAAAAAAGGTCCGGATTTTGTTAAAATCCGGGAGTCCGGACCTGATCCGGACTCTATATATATATATATATATATATATATATATATATATATAAGCAATTAAACGCTCCAGACCAAAGTTTAGGCTCAATCGAGGCATAACTCGATAATGTTAGTCCGTATAAAAATATATACATATATATATATATATATAAGTATATATATATACAGACAGAAATGAAAACCACAGACCGAAGTCCGGACAAACACACTCATACGACTCTCAACGTGTACAACAGTGTGTGATAATATGAGAAGAAAACTTTATAGAACGTAAGAAGGCTTACAGTGGGCTACCAAAGTAGACTTCTATGACTCTATGTGGATAAATACTCAGCTCCCGCTGGACAAAAGATAGCTATATGTGAGCTAATAGAAAAGAAAACACTCAATATGGGTGTGTACAGAGCAAAATGGACAGGGCTTCCTCGCCATTTCTCTCTCTTCTCCCTCCCAAATGGCTGACCCCAAGGTCTATATTTATAGACTCCAAGGTCTATATTTATAGACTGATGGCCGCAGGTGTACCTGCGGCAGCCTCTGATACACCTGCGGCTGGTCGTGGTGCATCCGGGCCTCGCGGGTCCCGTCGTCTCAAAGTACTTGCACTCGTGTAATGTAATGTCTGCTCGAACTTGCAGAACTTCAATTCGAGCATCCGAACGAGGTGTATAAGACCATCTTCGGACTTCTTTTGTTGAGAGTTACGCAATGACATGGGATTTGCCCTTTTTGATTTTAGGAAGATGGGTCCATGACCAAAATAGCATTCCCGAGTCCCCGTCAGGCAATTCGGTGAGCTGTTTCGCGTAGTTTTCGCTCCGAAGTTAAGATATGAGTCTTGTGGGACTAATTTTGAATCAATTTGAGTTGACATGAGTGTATTTGATTTGAAGTGAAGTTGAGTTGGCAAAATGACCATTTTGCCCCTCCCTGGGTTATCTCCGATTTTTGCATAGTTGTAGCCGGTTTTTCCCAGGGTTATCTCTGAGATGGTCATGATGTTGACTCTGAATGTACTCAGGGTTATCTCTGAGGTTGGAATTGATGTTGTGGTCCTCCAGGATTATCTCTGGAGTGTAAAAAAGATGCTTTTGCCCTCCTGCACAGTTAATAACAGGAAAAGAAAATTTCGAGTGTCTACAGATGCCCCTCTTTATCATGTTCATCTTTGCACTATAGGCCAAAGATATACAACTATAAAACCAATAACCAACAATCCATCTTTGCACTACAGGCCAAAGATAAACAACTGTAAAACCAATAATGATGAGACTCACCTTAATAGTATCACGACCATGAATTATCCATACACTACGGGTTAAGGATATTCGTGTTTTCAATTACGGTCATGATTATACCGAATAATCCCTGGTCATAATCATACCAAGTCCATCTATGCACTACGGCCCAAAGATGACTTTTACCACATCATTTGTAACATTACGGTCATGATTATACCGAATAATCCCTGGTCATAATCATACCAAGTCCATCTATGCACGTAAGCCACAGATGACTTTCAACACAATATGAGCATGAGGATCATGACAATGATATAAAGAATCAATCAAATGAGATAAAGGATAAATATTAAACATTTATCCAGGGTTCAAGAATATCCCAATGTTATCAATCACTTAATAATCTCATAATCTAATATCATTAATATTATAACAATATTTTAATTATTTCTTAAACTTATAAACAATTTATTTTAATTGTTTACACTTTACCAAATAATACATTTAATCATTCAAAAATGCCATACTCATAAGATTTCATCACCAATGATCAAATCCCTCATCAAAAATGTAACACCCCAGTCCCACATCGAAAGATAGGGGGAAAATTTGTCTGCATATAAGGAATTAAGTAACTACCAATAGTACCTTCAAAGTCATGACCTTTTGGGAGCCTGTGGTGGGCTAGATGACCCAAGAAGATACTATTGGGCCAGTAGTTTGAGGCCTTATTTGGATGGATTTGATTTGATTCGGACTTGGGATTTGACCCAAGATTTGTTCCGGACTCGGGATTTGACCCGGGTTGTTTCATATGGTATCAGAGCCGACTCTCGAAAGCTCGGGTCGGGTCATCCGATCGGGTTGCCGGAGGTGGGGACACGAAGGCTGGTGGTATTATCCCACAATGGAGAGATGAAGGTCCGGAGGTGGGGACACGAAGCCAGCCGGTATTATCCCACAATGGCTAGAGAGGCAAAGATCTTTGGGGCCGTGTGTGTGATCGGTTCTGACGGGGACGTCAGAAATTTAAGTGGGGGAGTTTGTAACACCCCAGTCCCACATCGAAAGATAGGGGGAAAATTTGTCTGCATATAAGGAATTAAGTAACTACCAATAGTACCTTCAAGTCATGACCTTTTGGGAGCCTGTGGTGGGCTAGATGACCCAAGAAGATACTATTGGGACAGTGGTTTGAGGCCTTATTTGGATGGATTTGAATCGATTCGGACTTGGGATTTGACCCAAGATTTGTTCCGGACTCGGGATTTGACCCGGGTTGTTTCAAAAAATCTGTATATACCTTATATAGGATTTTCAAACCATAAAATCCTATTTACAAATTTTTCAACTTCACATAACATATTTAACTCATATGTTCATAACTAAACCATTTTCATGAAAATTACCAAATCAACTTATTATTTTTCTATCCTTTGTTCAAACATATATACATATATTTCATACACAACAAGTATTTTTTTAATATAATTTTTCAACTCCCTTAAGTATTTTTCAAAAATTAATTTCTAATTAATTCCTTAAGAAATTAGCTACCTCAAGTTTAACTCCAGAAATTCCCAAATCTTGGTAGGATCTTACACATGTTAACGTGAGCTTCCAGTTTAAATTTCATGGTCATCGGAGTTATAGAACTCCGGTTATAGCATTTTTCATCGGAAAAATCTAAATATTGAAATAGTCATAACTTGCTCATTTTAAGTCGGAATGAGCTCATTTTTGGACAGTAGGTACTTTATACCATATATTTTTATGTCCCAAAAGGCCAAAATTTATTTCACAAACTAAGTGGCCGAAAATGCCCTTTTAAATTTCTGGGCAGTAGCTTTTTGGTACTATGCAATTTTTGACTCCCTTGCTAAAATCAGTCCACACAAAAATCTACAACACCTTTTCTAGTGATTTCACTTGTATAAGTTAGAAAACTCATAGATCTAACTCTAGAACTTAACCACACTAAAAAATTCAAAATATAATAGGTGATATGGTCAATTGAATTTCATGTTCCATTTTCACCAAAATCTGATTTTTAACCCTATGTGATTTCTAAGAAACTTTCATGTTTTCACATAATAACCAACATAACTTATCATAGCACTTACTAATACTACATATACCCATAATTTTCATTAGTCCAATGCTTTTATTATGACTTTCATCATAATCAACAGTCCAATGCTTATATTATGACTTTCATCATAATCCACGTAAAAGATCATTTCCACAATTTAATAAGGAATGAATACAAATGATCATTCACCATGCATGTGGTAATCCACATAGACAGGTTATTCTAACAGAATAATAAAGAATGGAATAATAGAAGGATTCACCATGCGTGCGATAGACTGCATTTACAGTTTATTCCCAACAAAATAATAAAGAATGGAACCAGGTCATGCGTAAACGCACAGACAGGATATTTCGACAGAATAATAAATAATGGAATCAGGTCATGCGTAAACGCACAGACATGATATTCCAACAGAATAATAAAGAACGGAACCAGGTCAGGCGAAATTCGCATCGACATGATATTCCAACAGAATAATAAAGAATGAAATAACAACAGAATTTCACCATGTATGCGGTACTTCGCATAGACATGTTATTCCAGTAAAATAATAAAGAGTGGAATAACAACAAAATTTCACCATATATACGGTAGTCCGCGTATACAGATTATTCCAACAGAATAATAAGGAATGGAATAACAATAGCTCTCTTCATGAATACAAAAGAAATAATATCCCTTACCTTAGAAGAAACTGGATATTTAAAAAGTGAGGTAGCAGACTTCTCTTCTTCTTTCTCTCTATAATTTCTCTCTCTAGAGTTTCAGTGAATTTGTAAGAAATAATGAAGGAATGAACTTCTATTTATAGGAGAATGGACTGAATAGTAACTAATTCATGAACGGTCCAGATTGATTTACTTTTAAACGGACGGTCCATATTAATTTACTATGCAGTATTAATAAAATATTCTAATAAAACAAAATCTTTTAAATAAAATATAATATATTCTATTTATAATCTAATAAAACGAATAACTTTATAAACATATTCTGTTTTATATAAAAAAGATTTTACTATGTAAACACTATGCAGGTACTATGCAAACACTATACATAATAGAATATTATATATTGTATTTATAGTCTAATAAAACGAATAACTTTATAAAAGTATTATGTTTTATATAAAAAAAAATTTACTATGCAAATACTATGTAAGCACTATGCATAATAGAATATTATATATTCTATTTATAGTTTAATAAAACGAATAACTTTATAAAAATATTCTTTTTTATATAAAAAGTTTTCTGTTTTATTACATTTATAATAATAATAATAAAACAAAACTTATCACCTTTATTATAATTCACAATATTAATCGACCAGTTTGTTCCCAGGAAAGAGGGGGCTTTCTAATAAGGATTTCTCCCTATTGGCGCGCAATTAGATGACCAAACCTCTCATTGGCAGAACTTCTAGACATCGTTAATATTGCAAATAATAATATTATTAACTTTGTTATCTCAATTATTGATTTAATAATATATAAAATATCGACAATAATTAAATTAAATAACGTGAGATACTATGCAACAATTACTATAGCAATAATTGAACAAAACTGAGTGACTTCTCACGTAAGCATCAATAATCAAAAATGTGTGCTACTATGCAACCACGCGTATTACAGTACTTTTACGACCGAGTAGTTCAACAGTTTTAACGGTAAAACTTCCGTCGTTATTTTCATAAAAAATATTTTTTGTTATTTTCTCAATCCAACAATAATTCCGTTGTGGAGTCCACCAATGATTGTGCCGTCGTACAGATATTTCCCAACAAAAAGAACATTTTCCGACCAGTCGAATATTATATATCAACTTGCATACTTTGCAAAATTTATAAATATTACCCACAACTATAACATTATATCAAATCCACACCATAATATTAAAAAAAAATTCGAGAAATTTAAATCTTTATTCATAAAATTTGGGGTCTCACAGCCAACCCCAGCAAATTTTGTGCTTATAGTCTATTTCTACTAATTTCATCGTTTCAGACTCAAATATCACGTCCGCGTCTCCAAATTCAACTATGAACTCAACTTCAATTTTTAATAACATTTATCATTAATATTATAACTCACAATATTTAACAACCAAGTCGTTCCCAGGAAAAAAAGGGCTTTCCAATAATGATTTCTCCCTATTGGCGCGCAATTAGGTGACCAAACCTTTCATTGACAGAACTTCTAGACATTATAAATATTGCAATTTAATAATATGAATAACTTTATTGTCTCAATTATTGATTAAATAATATATTAAATTATACAGATGATACTGTGACAATAATCGAATCAATAATATGAGATATATGATGCAACAATTACTGTAGCAATAATTGAGTATAATTGAGTGACTTCTCATGTAAGCATCAATAACCAATACTATGTGCTACTATGCAACCACGCATATTACTGTACTTTTACTATCGGGTAGTTCAACAGTTTCAACAGTAACACTTCCGCCGTTATTTTTATAAAAAGATAATTCTGTCATTTTTTTACTACGACAATACTTGCATTGTGGGGTCCAACAATGATTGTGCCGTCGTACGAATATTCCCCGACAAAAAGAATATTCCCCAACCAAACGAATATTTTATAACAACTTGCATACTTTGCAAAAATTTTCACATATCACCCTTAACTTTAACCCTTTATCAATTTAACCATTTACGAAATAAAATAATAATTATAAGAAAATTGAATACTTTAATTTCATAAAATTCGGGGTCTTACAATCTCCCCTCCTTATGAAATTTCACCCTCAAAATTTACGTAAGTACCTGGTATGATGAGGATACCTTGACTTCATTTCAGATTCTAACTCTTGAGGTATAACCTTTGAGTGTTGAATATGATATTTCTTATCCAAAATTTTAACACGTATCTTCTCATACGTTAAATCTTCTGCTATCTCGTCTAGTTATAATTTAATAACGTGCTTCGGTTCATCCACATATTTACGTAACATCGATACGTAAAAAAAACGTTATGAACACGCGACATACTTGGCGGTAAAACGAGTCTATAGGCCATAGTTCTTACTCGATCGATGATTTTAAATAGACTAATAAAATCAAGGGTTGAGATTTTCTCTATTCATCGACTCTTTCTTTTAGAATAACGCCTTTTTGAACCTTCTTCTTCATATTCATCAGCTTCAGGTGTGTAGTTTGAGCAGCTTTAACTTTATCGATCAAAGTCGATTCTACTCATATATTCGTTATCTTCACGTGGGTCCCTAGAGTCTTTAACTCTATCTTCATCATTTGTAAGTTATATGAAATGGGTCTTTATGTTAACAACGTCGCACTTGTAAACGCATACGATCTTCTGCTCAATACATCAGCTACCACGTTCACTTTTTCCACGATAATATTGAATAGTATGGTTGTAATCTTCAACAGCTCGAGCCAACGTCTTTGGTGCATTACACGTTCATTTTTGCTGCAGAAATATTTAAGGGTTGAATAAATGGGTTTTGTACTGGGGTCAGCACAAAATTTGATTTCACGCTCTAGGGTTAGGCTAAGAAGTTCTTTAAGAATACGTCAGAAAATTTATTAACGATAGAAATATTATTTAAAAACTGTGACTCTCATCCAAGACTTGGATAGTACATCACATTGATACCTATCAACTTGACACCATTATTCACAACGTCCCCTATGGAAAGTTCGGCTTCGGTGCATTCCACACAAGGAAGTCAACAATGAAAGGATCGGAGCTCTTTACTTATAGATTGATATTACAATGATTGACGTTAGTGGTTTGGTTGCTTGAATTCACATAACAGGTTGGTTAGGAATATGATATCTAACAACCTTACGAAAAGCATGATGAGTAGTTAACCAATCGATTCCTAAAATCACATCAAAGGCAAGTATTTTCAATGAGATAAGATCGACAGGTAACGTGAAAGTGTTGATTTAAATCAAACAAGATTTATAAACAGTGGAGGTAACGAAGGTTTCTACTAACGATATTTCAACTAATAAGACAAAGTTTAACTTCTCTGGGGTCAAATTTAAACGTTGAGCGCAAGTAATAGAGATAAAATAATGGGTAGAACCGGTATCTAATAAGGTATAAACTTCAAAAGAATTTATAATTAACTAACCCGTGCTAACTTCGTTCGGTTTACTCACTTTTTGAGAAGTCACGAAAAACGCTCTTCCTGAAACCATTGAATTTTTTTCATCCGTATCCGCCTTTGGTGCCACCGTCCCAGCTGCACTTGACTTTTGTGCATGACAAAATTGGGCTAGGTGACCTTCTCTTCCACAATTGTAACAGGTTTTGGATTGCTGCGTACAGTTTGGACTGATATGTCCTTCCCCTCTACATTTGAAGCATATGATAGGCGGTCGTTCTCCTTCCTTAACAACGGGTGATGATGCTGACGTCTTTCCATCATTGTTGAATCTCCTCTTCTTCAAATTTTCATTCTTATTATTTTGGCCATAATTACCACTGAAGTGGTTACCATTTCTGGCATGTTGATTCCCTCCACACTTATTGTCACCGCTTCGATGACTGCTATCACTGATATTATCATTTTGTCGGCTGTTCTCTTTTGGTTGGGTTGACTCATTATCGCGCTCTAATAACTGAGCCCTATTAATAACATCTGAATACAAACACAGTTTATAAGAGATAAGATATTGACGTATCTCGGGTTTCAAACCTCTTATAAACATTCGCGTAATTCTCTCCCATTATTAACCAAATGAGATGCAAACCGGGACAACTCGACAAACTTAGCTTCGTACTGCAACACGGTCATGTTGTTTTGCTCCAGTTTAATGAACTCTCTTTCATGTGACGAATACTTTCGAGAAAGTACTTGTCGTTGAACAGTTCTTGGAACTTCTCCCAAGACAACTTCAGTGCGACAGATTGAGTACGCTTTATAGATTCCCACCAGTAATCTCCCTCTGCCCGCAACATGAAGGTGGCAAAGGGAACCTTTTGCTCCTAGGAGCATCCCAAAATATCAAATATCATGTTGATTTGCTTTATCTACGTCTCTGCCATAAGTGGTGTTGGCTCTCCAAAAAACTCTGGTGGTCCCAGATCCTTGAACTGTTTAGCAGTGACCGTCTGAGAATTGCCAGTATTTCCACCTGCATTTTGGACAGGAGCCGCTCTCGCCTGATGTTTCATGAATTTCATAAAGCCTCTGAACATTCCATTGTTCATCATTTGGTCAGTGTTGTCGTTTACATGAGGATTGTCGCCTTCTTGATGCACATTGCTATTTTCAACGGTCTCCTGTGCTCCATTACTATTTTCAACATTCTCGGATATCATTTTCGTATACTGCCACAAAACAAGGGTTAATTAACATATCACATATTATCCCTATACTCTGACCGACCAATTAAATACCAAATAAACTAAGGTAGGTCATACTAACGAAGGAATTCCCCGTCTCTCCCCTCCTAGTTTTTGTCTCACATCTCAGTCAGGGATCATATCCCTAAGCTTTGATACTAACTGTGACGCCCCCAAAATAGGTATACATCTCCTATTTTGAGTCGCCAAATACATGGTACATAATACAAATATAATCTTAAATATACAACATTAGCTATGAGTTTTAGTACAAATATTATCTTCTAGACAATATTCAAACTCAAAATAAGTCCTCAATACATTTATTATCACACTATTTCATAGAATAGTGAGGACTACTAATGCTATCATCTGGACCGTCACTCTGTTCCCCGACTAGTCCCTTGATGAGTAGGTTTTATACCTATGAATCCGATATTATTAAACTTAATTATTGTTATATTTAATTATTTTTTTAGGATCTTTTTATGTGTTTTGTGTTTATTTGTTGTAGGTTGGAGTTGGAGGGACAAATTGGTCATTTCGGAGAAGAAAAAGGTCAAAAATCATGAAAATTAAAGCTGAGTGGCATTTCTGTAAATACGTGGTCCTGGCCAAGCGCCTAGGCGCTTGAAATTGCCCTATGATGAGCGCCTAGGCGCTCTAGTGCGTAGAAAGTTGCGTTTTTATGCTGTCAAGTGGGTTTTTGAAGCCAAAGAGGAGTCTGAATGAGGGCTGAGACCAATACAAATAGGAGAGGACTCTAGAAAAGCAAGGGGAACGAATTTTGCAAGCAATCAATCAAGTTTTCAAGAGATTTACAGAGAGAACAAGGAAGAAAAGCACGAAGGAGAATTGCAAAGGCTGAAGATCTAAGAGAGAGTTTAAGAGCAAATTCAGAGTTTCTTCTTCTCTTCTCTAGTTTTATCTTTTGTAACTATTTGGGATGTTTGGTTTATTAACTTGGATGATGTTTTTCTTTATTATAATCATGAACTAAATTTTAATTAAGATTGCAACGGAACTTGGTATGTAGTTTAAATTGCAAGCTTCCCATTGATTGAACGTTGATTTTTATTGAATTGTTTATTATATCTTATGCTTATTGATTAATTGTTTGGCCAACAATTACTGTGATAATCTATATGAAATTGGAAGATGGAGTATAGATTGAGATCTGGATATGATAACATCTGTTCATATAATCTGAATAGGGTTAATATGATTAGCGTGTAGGATAGGAATATACCTATGTGTCTTTTGTATCCATTGAAAGAATTTGTGCGTAAACCCTGATTAACTTGATTCACATAGGAATATAGTGAGTTGATTAACTGGGGTGTTCCTTATAATTCTGTATCTTAAAGATTGGATTTAGGAGGATTTGTTCACGTGTCTTTGGAAGAAGTGCGTGAATATTTATAAAGCATTCTTGGATAACAATTCATATTAATTGATTTATTTTAAATGGGAAGTAAGTTAGTTTGAATGAAATACCAAGGGAAGTTGTAATCTTAACCTGTTAAATCTGCAGTTATTCTTGTGAAATTTTGATTTTAATTATTAGTTTGTTAAGTTTAAATTTTCAAATCACAAATAAAATTTTCTTAGTTTAAAATAGGATTAATTGCATTAGAATTAGTAATTGATAAATATTAGTCTATTTTCTCGTGGGAACGATATCCTTGTTTGCTGAATATTACAATTGAACGCGTATACTTGCGTGGTAAAGTGCTATTTAAAAATTAGGCAACAAGTTTTTGGCGCCGTTGCCGGGGATATTAGTTTAATATTTTGTCATTATTAATTTTTATAGCGTTAATCTTAATTTAAATTTTTTTTGTTCTGTTCTATTCAGGTGTTCTTGACTAGTGTATGCAAACGCGATCGAAGAAGCCAGATTTGTTGCCTCACGAGGACGACATCGAGAAAAGATTTCAGCAGTTGCGTAAGTGGGTTAAAGAAACCAAAGAAGCACTTTATAAGGAAGATACTATGGCTGAAGAAGAGCAAAAAGCACTGCGGGATTATGCTACGCCGCGGGTTACTGAAATTCAGTCGAGTATTACGAGACCTGCCATTACTGTTACAAGTTTTGAGATAAAACCGGGGACAATACAGATGATTCAAAATTCATGTCAGTTTGGAGGGTTACCAAACGATGATCCGAACGATCACATAGTCAGCTTTATAGAAATCTGCGATACTTTCAAGTACAATAATGTGTCAGAGGATGCAATAAGGCTAAGGCTATTTCCATTTACTCTCAGAGATAAGGCTAAGAGTTGGCTCCATTCATTACCACCAGGCTCGATTACTACATGGAATGATCTAGCTCAGAAATTTCTTGCAAAGTTTTTCCCGCCTGCAAAAACAGCAAAGTTGCGGAACGATATCTTCTCTTTCGTTCAGCACGATTCAGAATCACTATATGAAGCTTGGGAGAGATTCAAAGATTCATTGCGAAAATGTCCACACCATGGGATTCCTAAATGGCTTCAGGTGCAAACTTTTTATAACGGTTTATTCAGCACAGTGAGATCGAGTATAGACGCTGCAGCAGGAGGAGCTATTATGGCCAAGAATTGTGGTGAGGGGTATCAGTTGCTTGAAACCATGGCAGCTAATAATTATCAATGGCCAACAGCAAGAACAACTCCGCCAAGGACAGTCGGAGTGTATGAAGTGGATGCGATGACAGCATTGTCAGCTCAAGTGACAGCTCAGATTTCTGCTCTTACAAAGAAGATAGATGCACTTGGGGTACAACCAGCTCAGAAAATGGAAACGATATGTGAAATATGTGCGGGTAACCACTCAAGTGATCAATGCGCAATAAATCCTGAGTCAGTCCATTTTGTTTCCAATTATAACAGGCAGCAGGGCAGTTATTCAAACAACTACAATTCAGGAGTAAGAAACCACCCGAATTTTTCTTGGAGTAATAATCAGTCACATGCTCAAGCCCAAGCTCCAAGGCAAACATATCCACCTGGATTTCAGCCACATCAACAAACTCAACAACACCCACAACCTCATCAACCTGATAAGTTATCACAAATGGAAGAATTGTTGGCAAGATTGGCAACTCAGTTTGAAGCCACAACTAAAAACCAATCAGCGGCAATCAAGAATCTTGAGAATCAAATGGGGCAAATGGCTAATACTTTGAATACTAGAACTCCAGGTTCTTTACCTAGTGATACGGAGAAAAATCCAAGGAATGATGGAAATGAGCACTGTAAGGCAGTTACACTCAGAAGTGGGAAGGAGTTAACTACAGATTTGGACGGACACAAGAAAATAATTTCTACTGAGGATGGTGAACAAGAGAGTGGAAATTCGGAACGTAAATCTGGGGAAAAAGTTGTGACAAAACAACAAGAAGATAAGCAAACAACAGTTGTACCACCTGTGCCGTTTCCTCAAAGATTTCAAAAGCAGAAATTAGATAGACAATTTTCAAAATTTTTAGAAGTGTTCAAAAAGCTGCAAATCAACATTCCATTCGCAGATGCTTTAGAACAAATGCCTAGTTATGCAAAATTTATGAAAGATATTTTAGCAAGAAAGAGGAAGCTAGGGGAGTTCGAAACTGTAGCATTAACGGAAGAATGCAGCGCAATTCTGCAAAGAAAGTTACCACCGAAGTTGAAGGATCCGGGTAGCTTTACAATACCGTGCACGATTGGGCCCCAGTTCTTTAACAGATGTTTATGTGATTTGGGTGCAAGTATTAACTTGATGCCACTTTCGATCTACACTCAGTTGGGATTACCAGAGCCAAGGCCAACAAATATCTCTCTACAGCTCGCAGATAGATCACTGACATACCCTAGGGGCATTGTAGAAGACATATTAGTGAAGGTGGACAAATTCATATTTCCAGCGGACTTCATTGTGTTGGACTACGAAGAGGATAAAGACATACCCATTATCCTTGGAAGACCGTTTTTAGCCACTGGAAGGACATTAATTGATGTACAAAAGGGAGAGTTAACAATGAGAGTTCAAGATGAAGAAGTAACTTTTAATGTTTTCAAGGCTATGAAATTTCCGAAGGAAGAGGAAGAGTGCTTAAGAGTTGATCTAATTGAAGAAGCAACTGAAGAGGTATTTAGTGAATCTGTGAATGAAAACCCTCTTGAAACCGCATTGGTTAGTGAAAATTTATTTAATGATTCAACGGTGATAGAATGGGTCCAAATGTTAGATTTAACTCCAAAGTTCACACGATGTCTACAAAAATTTGAAACTCTGGATTATCGGGGAAAGCTAGATGAAAAGGTGACATCATCCGTAGAAGAACCGCCTACCTTGGAACTTAAGCCATTGCCTAACCACCTCCGGTACACCTACCTTGGTTCTTCTTCTTCCTTGCCAGTCATTATTTCTGCATCACTTGATAAGGTTCAAGAAGAAAAGCTACTAAGGGTACTCCGACAATAAAAGACTGCTCTTGGATGGACTATTGCAGATATCAAGGGAATAAGCCCATCAATTTGTATGCATAAGATCTTGTTGGAAGACGAAGCGAAACCGACTATTGAACAACAACGAAGACTCAATCCCATCATGAAGGAAGTCGTTAAAAAGGAGATCATTAAATGGTTGGATGCGGGAATTATCTACCCTATCTCAGATAGCTCATGGGTAAGTCCGGTTCAATGCGTGCCAAATAAAGGGGGAATGACAGTAGTTGCGAATGAGCAGAATGAATTGATCCCAACGCGAACAGTTACTGGTTGGCGGGTGTGTATGGATTACAGAAAGTTGAATAAGGCCACTCGTAAGGACCATTTTCTTCTACCATTCATAGATCAAATGTTGGACAGGCTTGCAGGGCACGAGTATTATTGCCTCTTGGATGGATACTCAGGCTATAACCAGATTGCCATTGCACCCGAAGATCAGGAGAAAACAACATTCACATGCCCATATGGCACTTTTGCTTTTCGCAGAATGTCTTTTGGGTTATGTAATGCGCCAGCGACATTTCAACGGTGTATGATGGCTATTTTTTTAGATATGGTTGAACAAAATCTAGAGGTATTTATGGATGATTTTTCAGTTTTTGGGGATTCGTTTGATTATTGTTTGGAAAATCTCACACTCGTGCTCAAACGGTGCATGGAAACGAATTTGGTTTTGAACTGGGAGAAATGTCATTTTATGGTGCAAGAGGGGATAATCTTGGGTCACCGAGTATCATCAAAAGGAATTGAGGTTGATAGAGCTAAAATCGAAACCATTGAGAACCTGCCACCACCAATTTCTGTAAAGGGTATTCGAAGTTTTTTGGGACACGCTGGTTTCTATAGACGATTTATAAAAGACTTCTCCAAAATCACAAAACCACTTTGCAATCTTTTGGAGAAGGATGTCCCATTCAACTTTGATCAAGCATGCCTAGAAGCTTTTGACGTGTTAAAGAAGAAACTTGTTACCGCACCTGTAATCATAGCACCAGATTGGAATATCCCGTTCGAATTAATGTGTGATGCTAGCGACTTTGCGATTGGTGCAGTTCTTGGCCAACGAAAAGATAAAATTTTTCACGCTATATACTATGCTAGTAAGACATTGACGGATGCTCAACTGAATTATACCACTACCGAGAAGGAGCTATTAGCAGTTGTTTATGCATTTGATAAATTTTGCTCATATTTGATTGGGACAAAGGTGATTGTGTTTACAGATCATTCGGCAATTAAGTACTTAATAGCAAAGAAAGACGCAAAGCCGAGATTAATTAGATGGGTATTATTGCTACAAGAGTTTGACTTGGAGATCCGGGACCGAAAAGGAACTGAAAATCAGGTTGCTGATCATTTATCACGGTTAGAGAATTCAGAACTAAATAAAAATGACACAACAGTGATCAACGGATTTTTTCCGGATGAACAGCTATTTGCGGTAAGGATGGATACACCATGGTATGCAGATTATGTAAATTTCATTGTCAGTAAGGTGTTTCCGCCAGATTTGACAAGCCAGCAGAAGAAGAAATTTCTCCATGATGTGAAACAGTATTTATGGGATGAGCCATTTTTATTTAAACAATGTGGCGATCAAGTAATAAGAAGGTGCGTCCCGGAAGTTGAAATGGAGAGTATTCTATACCAATGTCATGCATCTGACTATGGTGGACATTTTGGGGGAGAAAGAACGGCAGCTAAAGTGCTTCAATGTGGATTTTTCTGGCCAACACTCTTCAAAGATGCCCGTGTGTTTTCATTAAAATGTGACAGATGCCAAAGAGTTGGTAATATATCAAAGCGACACGAGATGCCACTTAATATGATCCTGGAAGTCGAATTGTTTGATGTTTGGGGAATTGACTTCATGGGACCATTTCCACCATCTTTCTGTAACTCCTATATACTTCTAGCGGTGGACTACGTTTCGAAGTGGGTAGAAGCTATAGCATCACCCACCAATGACGCGAAGGTTGTGATTAAGTTCATTCGGAAGAACATTTTCTCTAGATTCGGCACTCCTCGCGCAATCATTAGTGATGAAGGAACACATTTCTGTAATAAGCAGTTTTCAGCTATCCTCGCTAAGTACGGAGTCACTCATAGGATAGCTACTGCTTACCATCCACAAACAAGTGGTCAAGCCGAGGTATCTAACCGAGAAGTGAAACGAATCCTCGAGAAGATAGTGAATCCTAGTCGGAAAGATTGGTCTAGCAAGTTGGACGATGCTTTATGGGCATACCGTACAGCTTACAAAACTCTGATAGGGATGTCTCCGTACAGGTTAGTTTATGGGAAGGCATGCCATCTTCCAGTTGAACTCGAACACAGTGCTTATTGGGCAATTCGGAAGTTAAACCTTGATATATCTGCTGCGGGAGAGAAGCGCCTCTTACAATTGAATCAAATGGATGAATTCAGACTCCAATCATATGAGAACGCGAAGTTATATAAAGAAAAGATTAAGAGGTGGCATGATGAGAAAATTCTGGAAAGAAAGTTTGAAGCAGGTCAAACAGTGTTATTATACAATTCGAGGCTTAAACTGTTTTCTGGAAAGTTGAAATCTCGATGGTCTGGGCCATTTATAATTTCAAAAGTCTATCCTCATGGAGCTGTAGAAGTGGAAGACCCGTATTCAAAACGTAATTTTAAAGTCAACGGTCAAAGATTGAAGCACTACTATGGGGGTTGTTTTGATCGTGAAAAGACATCGGTCAACCTTGCCGATTAGAACAGAGGAGAAAGTCAGGCTGAAGACTATAAACCAAGCGCTAACTGGGAGGCAACCCAGGAAGTTTTATTGTTATTTGATATTTTTACTCTTATTAATTTACTTTACCATTAGTTTATTTAGTGGTTAAACTTTGCTAGTTTAGGATTTGTTGCATACCTTGTTCTCTAACAGAGATTCAATTGATTGCAGGAAAGGAAAACAAGTAAAAGTTTAAGATTGGGGGTATTTGACGAGGTTTGGGACAAAAGTTACATGGATCGACGTTTGGGGTGGCTAGATTCGCGTTTTCGGTTTGCCATTTACAAAGAAGTCACTTCAGAGCCAATTTGACCATAGATCCGGATATTATTTCGTGAAACTTCAAGAATGAAGGTTGTAGATCTACTTTTCCTCTTTCCAGAACATCTTGAATCATCTAAATCGGAGTTCGGACGAAGAAGTTATGGCCATTTTCCCAAAGGACGTCGGAGCAGAAAATATTAGAAAAAGGACCAAGCGCCTAGGCGCTCCATACAAGCCTAGACCAAGCGCCTAGGCGCTCCAAGTCAGTAACATTATTCAGCCCAAGCGCCTAGGCGCTCCTCCTCAAGCCAAATCAAGCGCCTAGGCGCTCCAAGTCAGTAACATTTTTCCTTCTCAAGCGCCTAGGCGCTCCAATGTAAAAAAATAAAAAATAAAAGCCCCAAATTCGGGCTAAACCTCTCCCATTCCAAATCAAAGACTCTCTTACTCTCCTACTCCATCTCTAACTCTCCACAACTCTAAACCCTCATCTAATCTAGCCTAAACAACCAATCTTTCTCTTCCAAATCCTAATCAAACACTATATCTCTACCCAAACCAAGGCAACTAAGTTCCATATTGTCATCCTTCTTCACCAATTCGGGATTCCACTTGCATTCAAGCCACATCTACTTAAAGTAAGGGTTCAAACCTCAAATTTCTCATCCAACTTTGATTGAACATCATATTTGGCTATACCCAAGTAAGTACACAAGATTTTATTGCAAATTATTTGGATTCACTTGGATAATAGTTAGGTTAGTACTTTGAAGCTAGTTTATATCATTGTGTTGGATCAAGTGGGTGTGGGTACTCTTAATTGTTACTTGTATTGCCTTGGATGTATAGTGTGTTTAGTAATTGCAAAAATTGGTGAAAATTAAGTTTGGGGGAGTGCATACCAATAGTATTCCAAATCTGTGCACACCAAGTGTTTGATAGTTTGTCACAAAGAGGATTTTGGCTCTCCTAAGTCATTGAGTTTCATTTGGGTTGGCAAGAACTTAGTACATAAGACTATGGCAACTAAGAGACAAAGAGGAGAGACTTTAGGCACTTCGCAAAAATATAACAAAAAGAGATTTACAAGTGCTAAAGCGTCCGACAGATATTACAATGTACTTTCTAATAAAGCACTGATTCCCGAGCGGGGATTATTGCCCGAGATAGAAGATGGGGACTTATTACAGATGATTGGGAGTAGAAGATGGGTGAACTTTACAGCCCAACCGGATGCATCTGTTGTTAAGATTGTTAAGGAATTCTACGCCAATGCAATAGATCATGTTGGTAACGTAATTTGGGTTCGAGGTAAATCTGTGGAGGTCAGTTTTGGGTCAATAAATGCTTATTACGGCTTGAACACGATACCCAACAATGGATACATGCAATATTTACAACACGAGCTAGACTACAATGAAATCATTTAAGCCTTGTGTGTACCTGGAACAACATGGAAATTAACTGATCAACAAGAAGCTGTGTTGTTCCCCGCATCCAAACTAAGCATTTATGGGAAAGCATGGCATGCCTTTATTTGTGCCAAGATGATGCCATGTAGGCATATGAGTGATGTTGTAAATCAAAGGGCAACACTGCTTTTCTGCATTGCATCAGGAAAAATTATAGATGTGGGCCAAGTTATTCATGATTCCATTGACAAAGCAATTCGAGGAGGGACCTCAGGTGGATTACCACACCCATCTTTGATCACAGGACTATGCCAACAAGCTGGGGTAAAATGGGATGCCGAGGAAGCTACACAGCCTCCTTTAGCCGCAATTGACCACTCGCTTATTAAGAAGTACAAGGTATGGAGTGGGGGGATACCACACCCGAGAGGGTTAGGATTCATTATTGCTCCTCCCGAGTCTGCAACCTAGCCTATTCACCAATTACACGAGAATCCTCCTGCAGCTGGAAGTTCTGAGCAACCACCTAATTTTTATGAAGATATCCGTCGCGATTTGAGAAATCAAACTAGAAGAATCGACATGGTTGCCACTCGAGTTCAGGAAGGTTTTGACCGAATAAAAAGAAATTAGGATAGTTTAGCTCAGCGACAAACGGAGGTGTATCAGAATTTTAGTGCAGCATTCCTTGAAATGTTTGCCCGCATGAATCCAGGTGCCGCTCCCTACCAATTCCCACCATTGTCTGCGTACCCCCCAGATGAAGAAGAAGAGGAAGAAGAGGAGGAAGAGGATTCTGACGAGGAATAAAGCTTCTTTCTTTCAGGGAAGTCCTCAGTGCTTAATTTATTAATTTTTGTTTGTTATATACAATGAGGACATTGCATAATTTAAGTTTGGGGGTGTAAGTTTCCAGCTCCAGTTCATGCATGTAGTATTTATCTAGTGCATTCATATAGTATGTTCAGTTAATAGTTTTGCATGTAGTTGCATTCATGTAGTTTTCATTTTTATCGTAAAAAAAAAAAAGTTTAGTATTTGCATGTTTCCAGCCGTTAGATAGTTTAAGTCTGTTTTGGCCAGTGATGAGTTTGGAATTGAGTAGACAAGTATAGTATTATCTGTTAAGGCTTTGATGTGATTTCTTGTTATGAATTGAATCTTTTCCTGTTTGAAACTGATATAATAAGGATAGCACAGTAAAAACAACTATGTTGACTGATTGAGTTTAAATTGACACATAATGGACTTCTAGAGGATAATGCTAGTTTGAATGAATGAAAGACATGAATAGGCGAAGATGACTGAATTTAGATAAAAACTTAAGTTTGGGGGAAAAATTTGGGATATATAAGCTTAAAAAAAATAAAAATAAAAATAATACTCTGGCTAGTTTTGTTTCGGGGCCTTTGTTACTTGAGCAAGTACGCCCGAAGGGGTATCTTAAAACCTAGCGCCCTAAGGTCTTATATGGTCTGGGAGTCGTTGGTCGAAAGCTCGCTAAGGGGTAGCACTGTTAGCCTAATGGAATAAGACATTGCACAGTCATGGTTTAAAAAAAAACAAATATATATAAAAAAAACAATAAAACGGGAAAAGAGCTAAAAGCCCCCG
The DNA here is from genome assembly GCA_020205505.1 of Panax japonicus. Taxonomy (NCBI): domain Eukaryota; kingdom Viridiplantae; phylum Streptophyta; class Magnoliopsida; order Apiales; family Araliaceae; genus Panax; species Panax japonicus. Next base: position 35,933,658 of record CM035099.1, on the reverse strand, counting down.
TAAAGCATAATAAAGCATAAGTATCCCAGATTAGACTCTTGAACTTGGTGGATGTTTGACTTTAGTTGGTTTTTGCTTGTTCGTGAATTTTGTGAGTTTACACTGTATGATTCCTTTAAAGAGATTTATTATGTGTTGAATTTAGCGTCATATCAGTTAGCATGGATGTTAAGCACACACACACTATATCAATAATAACCGATTAAGATTTGTTGATTGACGAGGAAATTATTAATCTGTCTTGATATGATGTACTAGCATGTTTATTGTGATTTCTCTGAGGATTGATGAATAGATTTTGTTCTATTTGACTGCTGGAATTTAGGCATTTAGATAGATGCATTTGCATTATTTAGTTATTGCATTGTGTTGTGTTGCTTGGGGACAAGCAATTGGTTAAGTTTGGGGGTATTTGATGAGTAGGTTTTATACCTATGAATCCGATATTATTAAACTTAATTATTGTTATATTTAATTGTTTTTTTAGGATCTTTTTATGTGTTTTGTGTTTATTTGTTGTAGGTTGGAGCTGGAGGGACAAATTGGTCATTTCGGAGAAGAAAAAGGTCAAAAATCATGAAAATTAAAGCTGAGTGGCATTTCTGTAAATACGTGGTCCTGGCCAAGCGCCTAGGCGCTTGAAATTGCCCTATGATGAGCGCCTAGGCGCTCTAGTGCGTAGAAAGTTGCGTTTTTATGCTGTCAAGTGGGTTTTTGAAGCCAAAGAGGAGTCTGAATGAGGGCTGAGACCAATACAAATAGGAGAGGACTCTAGAAAAGCAAGGGGAACGAATTTTGCAAGTAATCAATCAAGTTTTCAAGAGATTTGCAGAGAGAACAAGGAAGAAAAGCACGAAGGAGAATTGCAAAGGCTGAAGATCTAAGAGAGAGTTTAAGAGCAAATTTAGAGTTTCTTCTTCTCTTCTCTAGTTTTATCTTTTGTAACTATCTGGGATGTTTGGTTTATTAACTTGGATGATGTTTTTCTTTATTATAATCATGAACTAAATTTTAATTAAGATTGCAACGGAACTTGGTATGTAGTTTAAATTGCAAGCTTCCCATTGATTGAACGTTGGTTTTTATTGAATTGTTTATTATATCTTATGCTTATTGATTAATTGTTTGGCCAACAATTACTGTGATAATCTATATGAAATTGGAAGATGGAGTATAGATTGAGATCTGGATATGATAACATCTGTTCATATAATCTGAATAGGGTTAATATGATTAGCGTGTAGGATAGGAATATACCTATGTGTCTTTTGTATCCATTGAAAGAATTTGTGCGTAAACCCTGATTAACTTGATTCACATAGGAATATAGTGAGTTGATTAACTGGGGTGTTCCTTATAATTCTGTATCTTAAAGATTGGATTTAGGAGGATTTGTTCACGTGTCTTTGGAAGAAGTGCGTGAATATTTATAAAGCATTCTTGGATAACAATTCATATTAATTGATTTATTTTAAATAGGAAGTAAGTTAGTTTGAATGAAATACCAAGGGAAGTTGTAATCTTAACCTGTTAAATCTGCAGTTATTCTTGTGAAATTTTGATTTTAATTATTAGTTTGTTAAGTTTAAATTTTCAAATCACAAATAAAATTTTCTTAGTTTAAAATAGGATTAATTGCATTAGAATTAGTAATTGATAAAATATTAGTCCATTTCCTCGTGGGAACGATATCCTTGTTTACTGAATATTACAATTGAACGCGTATACTTGCGTGGTAAAGTGCTATTTAAAAATTAGGCAACATCCCTGCTACGTTCTCATTTCCTGAAGAGAACAATGAAAGCAAAAGGGTGAGCTCAACTAGCCTAGTAAGAAATATTATGGCTAAGATAATGCAGAATAAATTATCGTTAGCCTTCAACAGTGTTAAATTGATACAATATAACAAACATCAAGTTTAATTGCAGCGAAACAAATAATCCATTAGAAGAGTCAAGTAGAGAATAAAATCTACTATCTTCTATGAATTAAAAGGTTTTTCATCACTTTTATCGCTGGGAATCAACTTATTAAATAAACCACGTCATCCCTGCACTACGGCCAATGATATTCATTAGTATCACGACCACAAATTATCCATGCACTACGGGCCAAGGATATTCGTGTTTTCATCAATGGTCATGATCGTGCCAACAACTGTCCATCAATGCACTACGGGTCAATGATGACTTTTACTACATCATTTGTAACATTACGGTCATGACTATACCGAATAATCCATGGTCATAATCATACGAAGTCCATTTATGCACTACAAGACACAAATAACTTTCAACATAATATAAACATGAGGATGATGACAATGACATAATAATTTAATAAAACATGTTCAAGAATTAAATTTTAAAGATTTAAAAGTTAATTTATCCTGAACTCAAAAACATCCAAATTGTCAACATGATACTGCTTTGTGGAGTAAAATTTAAGAATGCTCACAAGAATATTTTCATGAAAAGATACTGGATGAAGCACAAATATCTAGGATATTCTACTAATTTCATGGAGTATAGAAGCCAAAACTTTAACCAACTGAGTATAATAAAATATATGAGTCTGCAAATGGATTTTCGCCCGCCATGCGGTAATCCACATAGACAGATAATTTTCACAATTTAATAAGGAATGAATACAAAGGATCATTCACCATGCATGTGGTAATCCACATAGACATGTTATTCCAACAGAATAATAATGAATAAAATAACAGAAGAATTCACCATGCATGCGATAGACCGCATAGACCGTGCATGCAAGTTTTTCCAACAGAATAATAAATAATGGAACCAGGTCATGCGTAATACGCACAGACAGGATATTCCAACAGAATAATAAAGAATGGAATAACAGAATAATTTCACCATGTATGTGGTACTTCGCATAAACATGTTATTCCAACAGAATAATAAATAGTGGAACCAGGTCATGCGTAATCCGCACAGACATGATATTCAAACAGAATAATAAAGAATGGAATAACAGAAGAATTTCACCATGTATGCGGTACTTCACATAGACAGGTTATTCCAACATAATAATAAGGAATGGAATAACAATAGCCCTCTTCATGAAAATGAAAGAAATAATACCCCTTACCTTAGAATAAAGCTGGATACTGGAATAGAGAGGTATCAGACTTCTTTTCTTCTTTCTTTTTATAATTTTTTTCTATAATAATTGCTCTATAGCTTTAGTGAATTGGTGAGAAATGAAGGAAGAATGAGCTTCTATTTATAGAAAAAATATAGTTTCGATAATTGCACGTTTTGGGGCTCAAAAAATTACAGTACAATACCTTCAACTTTTCTTTCATTTTTAATTTAGTCCTGCAAGTATTATCAAACTTGCACTACCTTTCCTAATAGTAAATAATGTGAATCAATAGTTCAATCATGTGAATTAATAGTTATAATTATGTGAAAATACGAATTACAGTATAGTACCTCCATCTATACCTCTATTTTTAACTTAATCATGCAAGTATTATCAATCTTGCACCAACTCCCCTAATAGTAAATGAATGTGAATCAATAGTACACACATGTGAATAAATAGTTATAATCATATGAATTAATAGCAATTACTTGCTCATTTATTCGATTAATTATCCGATTAGTCAATATAACCTCCAGACATCAATTATTATCGAAATAAATGTCGATTTCCACTAACACTAACAATCATAACACAATAGAAATATTTTTCTCAAAAATTTCATTTTTGAAATTTTGAAGTTTAACTTTTTAAAAAAAAGTCAACTGTTGACTTTTTTGACCAAAAAGTCAACTGTTGACTTTTTTGACCAAAAAGTCAACCCCAACAAATTTTTTACTTATAGTCTATTTCTACTAATTTCATCGTTTCGGACTCAAATATCACGTCTGCGTCTCCAAATTTAACTCCAAACTCAACTTCAATTTTTAATAACACTCATAATTATTATTATAACTCACAATATTTAACAACCAGGTCGTTCCCAAGAAAGGAGGCTTTCCAATAAGGATTTCTCCCTATTGGCGCGCAATTAGGTGACCAAACCTCTCCTTGACAGAACTTCTAGATATTATAAATATTGAAATTTAATAATATGAATAACTTTGTCGTCTCAATTATTGATTTAATAATATATCAAATTATACACATGATACTGTGACAATAATCGAATCACTAATATGAGAGATATGATGCAATAATTATTGTAGCAATAATTGAGTATAACTGAGTGACTTCTCACGTAAGCATCAATAACCAATACCGTGTGCTACTATGCAACCACATGTATTACTGTACTTTTACTACCGGGTAGTTCAACAGTTTTAACGGTAACACTTCCGTCGTTATTTTTATAAAAAGATAATTATGTCATTTCCTTATTACGACAATACTTCCGTTGTGTGGTCCACCAATGATTGTGTCGTCATATGGATATTTCCAGACAAAAAGAATATTCCCCGACCAAACGAATATTTTATAACAACTTGCATACTTTGTAAAAAATTTTACATATCACCCTTAACTTTAACCCTTTATCAATTTAACCATTTACGAAATAAAATAATAATTATACAAAAATTGATAATTTCATTTCATAAAATTCGGGGTCTTACAATTTAAGTGGACAACTCATCAATTATACACATCTTGAAAATATATTTGCTGACAAGATTTTTTTACTACTTCATTTTCAAATTATAAATTAATAATGACTTATTTTTTAAAAATTAATTTTAAATGTATTCAAATTTAAAATTGATATAAATTTATTTAATTTATGTCAATATAATTATAAATATTATAAAAGTACTATTAATTACAAAATATATTAGTTTCAAAATTTAAATGAATCATATTAATTTTAAATTTAAAAATATAACAAGTTAACTTTTTAAAAGTTAATACCGATCTTATGTACATTTGCAGCTACAATTCAGTCAATACCCACTCTATAAATTACTTAAAATTTAAAATAAAATAAAAGTTATTTTTCAGTAGAATATAATTGATAAATTATACTTTCATTTATAAATTATAATATTATTATTAATTTTTATAAGTCAATTTGATGCATTCTCAAACTTAATAATTTTGCTAAGAATTGTAAAAATAATAAATTTTATAAGTAGTAGTAATTTTTTTCTAAATAAGTTACAATATGTATTTATTATATTTATATTAATTTTAAATTTAAAATATTGCATACTTGCTTCAAAAAAGATTAATAAATTAATAGCGATTTTATAATTAAAAATAAGAGGTTGTAGTATATTACATCTATTATAAGCTCTAACGCATGAAACAAATACAAATGTTAAATAGTTAAAACTGTAACGCCCCAGAAAATCGATCCTTTTGTAAATACTTTAAATAATGAATATAATAATATTATTTGTTATTATTATGTGTTAGCAAGATGAATGTCGTTCTATAACCTAGAAATGCCGGAACGTTGTAGTATTTTAACTACGTGAATGAATTAAAGTGTTTGAATTTCCTAGAAGAAAATAAAAGTTTTTCGAGAAATTTTATGAAAAACACTATTCATTGATTTCCTCTCGAGAATTATTTTTGAACTTCCGAGAAATACGTAACGTTATAATACCAAGGTGAGATGGATTATGTATTAATAATCTAAGTATGGAAAACACAATATTTCGCATGCAGACATAATTAGAGAACTTTAGGAATATTAAGCGATAAAAAAAGTGTATTGGTCGTATGATACATAAGTATTGTATGAGGTATTGAATACAAGTATAATACGAAGTATTATACAAGTATTACGAAGAATGGAATAACGTATATTACGAATTAATATACGAGTTAGAATATGAGGATTATACGTATAGTATATATGAGACCTCAAATTTTATGAATAAAGATTTAAATTTCTCGAAATATTTTTTTTGAATATTATGGTGTGGATTTGATATAATGTTATAGTTGTGGAAAATATTTATAAATTTTACAAAGTAAGCAAGTTGTTATATAATATTTGATTGGTCGGGGAATATTCTTTTTATCGGAAATATCTATACGACGACACAATCATTGGTGGACCCTACAACGGAAGTATTGTCGTAGTTAGAAAACGACAGAATTAACTTTTTATAAAAAAAAACGGCGAAAGTGTTACCGTTAAAACTATTGAACTACTCGGTAGTAAAAATACAGTAATACGCGTGGTTGCATAGTAGCACACGGTATTGTTTATTGATGTTTACGTAAGAAGTCACTCAGTTAAACTCAATTATTACTACAGTAATTGCTGCATCATATCTCTCATATTATTGATTCAATTATTGTCACAATATCATTTGTATAATATGTTATATTATTAAATCAATAATTAAGATGACAAAGTTATTCATATTATTAAATTGCAATATTTACAATGTCTAGAAGTTCTGTCAATGAGAGGTTTGGTCATCTAATTGCGCACCAATAAGGAGAAATCCTTATCGAAAACCCCCCTCCTTCCTAGGAACGACCTGGTTGTTAAATATTATGAGTTATAATATTAATGATGAATAAGTTCATGTTGATTAAAGATGAAATTGATAATTCCATTGTGTGGGAATTATTAGTATTAGTGAAAATCGACATTTATTTCGATAATAATTGATGTCTGGAAGTTATCGGGTAATTAATCGAATAAATAAGGAATTAATTGCTATTAATTCACATGATTATAACTATTTGTTCACATGTGTGTACTATTGATTCACATTCATGTACTATTAGGGGAGTTGGTGCAGGATTGATAATACTTGCATCATCTTGGAACATATTCAATCACCACCTTCTTGAAAGCCTTCATCACCTTTTGTGCTACAGTTCGATATGGCGCCAAGATAGGTTGCTTCACTCCGAATTGGCCTCTTATCTGTTGCACTATGAGGTTTGAATCTCCCTTTACTTTAAGATGTTTGGCTCCCAATTCTTGAGCCGCTAACAATCCTAGTATGAACGCCTCATATTCTACTTCATTGTTTGTGCAAGGGAAATCCAATTTGTATGACAAGGCCACTTCATTTCCTTCTTTGGTGGTCAACACCACTCCTGCTTTGCCTTTACCTTCTGTAGATGATCCATCAAAAGCCAAACTCCACCATTCTGGGCCCTCATCCATCAACTCGATTGATTCTACTTCTCCACCCAGAAGTTCCTCAGAAGGGGGTTCATATTCTCCCTTTGGAAATTGAGCCAGTAGGTCTGTCAAGGCTTGACATCGGATTGCCTTCGGTGTTACACACTTGATGTCGTATTTTGAAAGAATCATCATCCATCTGACTGGTCTTCCTACTAATGTTGGCTTAGTTAATAGATATCTAATTGGATCAGTTCTTGTTGCATGCTTTACTTCATGTGCTAAAAAATATTGCCGCATTTTCTGCGCAATGAACACCAATCCTAGGCAATGCCTCTCCACCTGTGAATACCTGGTTTCCGGTCCTCTGATTGTCTGGCTAATGTAATACATAGGTTTTTCTTCTCCATCCACCTCCTGCGTGATCAATCCACTTATAGAATTCTTGGTAGATGTAATGTACAACTGAAATGGCATTCCTCTTTGCGATACCACCATCGTTTGTGCTGAAGCCAAAATTCTTTTCACCTCCTCAAAGTCCTGTTGTTGGTTTTGCCCCCAGTCCCATTGTGCCTTTCCTTTTAGTAATTTGCCGAAAGGTTATGTGACTTCGGCTAATGCTGGCATGAATCTTCTCATGTATGAAACTTTCCCTAAGAAGCTCTTCAACTGTTTCTGCATTTTTGGTGGGGGCATCTCTGTGATTGCTTTTGCCTTGCTTGGGTCCACCTCTAAGCCTCTGTTGTGTACCAAGAAGCCCAAGAATTTTCCTGTCGTCATTCCAAAGGCGCACTTCTTCGGATTCATCCTCAATTTATACCTTCGACACCGCTCAAACACCTTCCTCAAGTCCTCCACATGAGTTGTTGCCTTCTTAGATTTCACTACTATGTCGTCCACGTAGTCCTCCACTATATCATAAATCGTGTCATTAAATATAGCGTGCATTGCCCTTTGATAAGTTGCCCCCACATTCTTCAACTCGAAAGGCATTACTACATAGTAGAAATTCCCAAATGGGGTAGGAAAGGCTGTCAACTCTGCATCTTCTATGGACATCTTTATCTGATTGTAACCCACAAACCTGTCCATGAATGACATCATCTCATGATTAGCCATTGCATCTACCAAAGTGTCTATGTTGGGTAATGGATATATGTCCTTTGGGCATACCTTGTTCAAGTCTCTGAAATCCACACATATTCGTAGCTGTCCATTTGATTTTTTTACCGGTACAATGCTGGATAGCCATATTGGATGTTGAATTGGCTTGATGAACCCTACTTCCAGCAACTTCTTGATCTCTTCCTTTATTTGAGTTTCGACTTCGGGTGCATAGTTGCGAGGTGCTTGCCTCACTGGCTTCATTCCCGGGCTTATGTTTAGATTGTGCTCCATAAGATCCTTGTCAATTCCGGGTATCTCGTCATAATTCCAAACAAAGACATCCCTATACTCTCGCAATAATTATACCAGCTCCTCCTTCTGGTTAGCATACAGCTTCTTATTGACATAAGTCATCTTTGCTTTCCTCCCTCTGTTGCCAAATCAACTTCCTCTAATTCATTTTATTGAGGTTTTGGCCTTTCTTCGAAGCATTCTAGAGCTGTTTCTACCTTCTGTTATACAACTTCTTCTTCATTATTATTGGAGTGGGGGACACCTCCTGAGCCGTTGGGTTCGCACGTTTCCTTGGGCTCTTCCCCCTTGCACCGTCACAATCGAAACACCACCTTTTCGTCGGGTTTAACAACCCTCTCCCATTTTGTCTTCTGGACATCCTCAGATTGTGCAATCCGCTTGGCATTTATTATATTTCTGGCATCTTCAGGGTCTCCTGGCCTTTTCTTTTCTTCTCTTCCTTCTTTCTCTAAGTCTACTACTACTAGCTTCCTATTTTTGGAACATTCTCCGTGTTCTGAGGTCTTCTTCTTCCCTTTCTCTGCAGACACGAACTTATCTTCCTTCACTTCCTCCCAGCTTGCTAGTCTTAGGGAATCAAGCCTTGCAATCTGGTTCTCTCCCTCTTCAGCGACATCATCAAAGAAAGTTGCTTCGGTGATATGTGCCTCCTCTGGTCCAAAGGGATTCCGAGTTACTGGTACCTTCACTTCTCTCCCTTTCCAAATAGCTTTCAGGCACTGATGAAAGACCGAGGGTACCACCCCGTAGTTATTTTGCCAAGGCCTTCCCAGCAAGACATGATATGATGCATCCACCTCGGCAACATGGAACATTACAGGCCCTCGAATCTTCCCAACTTGCATGTCCACCTTAATGTGTCCCAGGGTCCTTGTTCTTTGGTTAGCGAATCCTGTAATGTTCGTTTTTTCCTTCACAATCTTCTTTTCCGGCAGGCCTAACCGTTTGAACACGGTGTAGGGCATAATATTTACAGATGCTACATTATCAATGAACGCCCTCCGCACCTCTATGCCATTGATTACTGTGGTCACATACAACGGCCTATTGTGCTGGTATCTTATCTCTCTATCAGCTTTAGAGAAAGATATCTTATTTTCTTCTTCCTTCATCGTCTTCACAAATCCTTTGCTTATGGCCATGCAAGTCTCCTACGTCTCGGCAGCCTTGATAATTGCCATGTTGCTTCAATCCTTGCTTCCTTGGCCAATCCTATCTGATCAAAAAAATTTCTGAACTTTGGCTCCATTCATCAATGCCATCACCTGCAGGCCTGGATCACACTCCTCCTTTTCTTCCATCATCATCTCCACTTCTGGGCTTGTGTTGTGAATAACAGTATTGCACGTTTCCTTCCCCTTGTGGTTTGGCAACGGCTTATCATGAACGCTACTTTTCTTTCCAAGTTCAATCTCCCCATTTGCCAGCTTCTCGTGGAATATCCTCCGCAGGCTATAACAGTCCATAGTTGAGTGTCCCGCGTATTGGTGGAATACATAGAAGTCTGGTCTTCTCTTCATTTCTTCCGTCACTGCAAATCTAGGCCTTGGGGGTTTCACCACCCCATGTTCAACCCATTGTTCATACAGACCCCTGAATACTTTCTCACTACATGTGATAGCCTCCAGGACTGGCTTTCTTGCATATTTGTCTCCGGGATTTCCTCTGCTTCGATCAAAATTCTTCTCATGCTTCTCCCTCTTGCCCCTTTGTGGTTTTAACTGAGAGTCAGCCAAAGCCATAGTTGTTTTCCTCTTGCCCTTCCATGTAATCGTTGCATGGTTAGGGAGAAATGTCATGATTCCTCCCAAGTCTTGTGCAAAAAATGAGAGGGTCGCGAAGGAATCACAAGCCTTGGTGATGAGGTGGGGCTTGAAAGCATCTAAGGCACCATAGTTGCAAATGCTGACTAAGTTCTTTTCTTCAATCGGCTCTGCACACTTCTGTACCTGGGCCCTGAACTTTTCAACATAATCTGACAACTCATCATTCGGTTTCTGCTTGAACCGCATGAGCTCCACAATGGTTACCTGTTTCTGCACGTAGAAAAAATTCTTAAAAAATTATAATTTTAGGTCATCCCAATCATGGACTGACCCCTTCTCCAAATTGTAGTACCAACTAAAGGCACTATCCGTCAACAAAGTTGTGGTTGTTCACTTCATCATATCCGAGCCACAGAGACATTGACTCTACAAACCTGGCAATATGTTCCCTAGCATTTCCTTTCTCCCCGTTGTATTTTGGAAATTGCGGGGGATGCTCAATATACCCTGCTGGGTAAGGTTGCCTCCGAAATTGTGCAGGGTAAGGAGGAGCAAAGTCCAACTCCGAGGGTCGAGATGTCTGTCTGCAAATTTGATTGATCACATCGATCATATCATCCTTCGTCACGTACTGGGTTCTGACGTGAATTCTCTGGAGTGTTGTGATATATTGCTGCATCGGTGGTGTGTATGGTAGAGATATTGGTTGATGCACACTTACATCATGCACAACTGACACTGGTGGTAGTTGTTGGCTTACTTGCTGGACATTGCTTGGGATGGGTGGCATTTGCACCTGTGAAAATGATGGGATAACAGTTGGGATGATGTTTGTTTGAGGTTTGTTTGCTTCTAACCTAGGTTGTGGCACGTCACCACTGTTCTGGGCCTCCAAATTGATTATTGGAATTGATTGACTTTCCGTCGATGGAGGTACAGTCTGGTTCTCTTTGTTGTTGTTGCCATTGTTGTTATCTTCCACTCCGGCTTGTTCCCCATGCGAACTTCCTTGGAACATGGCCTTGAAAGTGGGAATCTGCAACAGCTGCTGGAAAAAATCCCCCATCTCCTCTTGTTTCCTCTACATTTCCAGCATCATGGCCATCATCATTCCTTGCCCTTCTCGTGCTTCCTTCAATGCCTTGAGCATCTCCAGTTGCACAGCATTCGTCGGGTCTCCACCTGCATCCTTGCCTTTCCTTCCTACGTTGGTTTGTTGTTGATTGGCCATATGTGGTGATGTTGAACTTCCTTCTAAAGCGTCTTCAATAAGTGGTTGGTGAAAATCTAGGTTTGCACCTTGGAAAGCTTGAGTGGCTTGCCTTGGAACTAGATCCGGTGAGGTAACGTTATTTGTTGGTGAAGCAGCTCTTCCTGTAGTTCTCCCACTTCGAGTTGTGGGCATACCCTTCACAAATTCTACACCTCCCCAGCAGAGTCGCCAATTAAATGTGGGCAAGAAAATCGTGCCTTGCTAGGGTTAGGGTTTCGTGTTGGCTGAGGAAGAGAAAAATCCACGAAGAGCACGGAATTGGTTGATTGATTGAAGAGGGGAGAACGACAGGTGGGCGATTACTCAAATGACGCGTGGCAGAACTCCTAGAATTCGGGAACCGTGTTAGGGTTATTGGGATTCTAAGAGCCTTCTTGAGTGTCCTTCGAGTTGAGAGAAATATCCAAACCCCTTTAGTGCTTTTAGGTGGAATCTCCAAGCCTTTAAGTCACCAAAAGGGTTCATTTGATCTTCCAAGAGTCCAAGTCTTGAGTCTGAAGAGCCATCCCCTTCCCAATGGAATGGAAGGGGTATTTATAGGGTTTTCTGGAAAGTAGTCATGTGTGAGGCAAATGCTTTCAGGAAAATTCCAGAAATGCCCTTTAGTCATTAGAATAATGCCCATATTGCCTTGTCCTTCTAGCCATCAATCCAATCCCTCAATCAATTCCCAAATCGAGCTGCCTCCGCGAGTATTCTGCCTCGGGACACGTGGAGGCTTCTCCCGGGTCTAGCACATTTATTTCTGACTTTTTTGTCTTCATTCCATTAGGTTATGCGAACCCTAATTTGCATATTTAATGAGGTCGTGGAACCCTAATTGCGCATTTAATTCAATTAGGTAATGTGAATCCTAATTTTACACTTGTGCCCACACATATATAATATAATAATATAATATGATATGATATGACATATACCACCTCCTTAATATAATAAATATTATAATAATATAATAATATAATATAATTATACCACCTCCTTAACTATTTGGAACCTATAAAATAAGCTCTAACTTCTATACCTTAGTACACCCCTATATTTCTCTTCCTAAATTTATCACAAAATCTAAACCTCACAACATTCTTATTTCCCTCCTTTGTCCAAGAAGGTTGCAACTCTTGTTAAACCCGTGTTCTCAAACAGAAAATTAAATTTAAAAAAAAGAAAGAAAATATACCGATAAATAGTATCTCATGTTTGTAAAGACTTTTAAATTGAGCGAGCTTGCTAAGAATAAATACAAGCTGCAAAATATTTTTAAACTCTCGTTCAAACTTAAATCTCATTAGTACAATATAAATCAAACATAGCAAACAACAATTTCTAATGTTAATAATACATTTGTTACTGAAATTTCTTCAAACTTGAAAAATACCAATATTGATCAAATTTTGAGAAGCTGAAGCTTCTATATTTTACCCCCATCTTCGGATTACAAGGTTGTAAGTTGTATGCTACAAAAATTCACTCAACCTTTCCAAGCCACACTCTATACACTCAACATTTCCAAGACATTAACAAAATTTTCACTTGGCACAACCATATATAGACATACTAATATATATATAAATATATATATATATATATATGAGTCCGGATCAGGTCCGGACTCCCGGATTTTGTTAAAATCCGGACCTTTTTTTTTTTTTGCTTTTTTTTTTGAAACAACTAAAAAACAAAATTTATGGAATTGGAATTTTTACATTATACAGTGTTTTCGGCGTGATTTGGATGCCTATAACAAAACATGTCTGTACAGTCTGGGCAGACTGTACATACATTGGTTGGTATAGGTATTAAAAACACACCCAAAACACTGTATTATGGAAAAATTTCAGTTCCATAATTTTTTTATTTTTTTTAGTTGTTTCAAAAAAAAAGCAAAAAAAAGAAAAAAAAATGTGGTCCGTATTTTGATCCAGTCCGGACTCCCGGACTGGATCCGTGTTATATATATATATATATATATATATATATATATATATATATATATATATATCATTAAATATTGAAATGGGTGCCCCAAGTGAAAAATTAAGTCTAACCAAAAGTATAAAATAAAGTAGAACATCTGCACGCAGGACATCCCACTGTACAGGCCCAACCCAACCGAACTCATACACTGGTCTGGGCTCCGGCCCAAAAGGGCTCGAATACCCGACCCCGAACACCATATAACAAATTGAGACTCCGACCCAAAGGACTCGGATGACCGAACCCGACAGCCATAAACCTGAACAGAACTCCAGCCCAGAGGGCTCGGATGCCCGAACTCCTTCGACATCCTTGAAGGCTTCGGCCCGATGGGCTTAACATCCCCTTCTAGCATCGGGCCTTCAGCCCATCCGGGAATCGGTAAAATGCTCCCGAACAATATATTTATAATATATAATAGATAATATAATATAATACATATATAGAGATATACATTATCTCTAATACATATATAATATAATATAATAATAATATAATAATATGATATGATATGATATGTTATGTTATGATATGATATGACATATACCACCTCCTTAATATAATATATAATAATATAATTATACCACCTCTTTTAATATTTGGAACCTATAAAATTAGCTCTCCTACTCATATACCTAAGTACACCCCGCTATTTTCCTTGCTAAATTTATCACAAAATCTAAACTTCACTATATTTTTACGTCATTCCTCTGTCCAATAAGGTTGCAACTCTTGTTAAACCTGTGTTTTCAAATAGAAAATTTAGTTAAAAAAATAAGAATAAAAAACAAAATATACTGATATATAGTACCTAATGTTCGTAAAGACTTCTAAATTGAGCGAGCTTGCTAAGAAACAATACAACCTGCAAAATAATTTTAAAATCTCGTTCAAACTTAAATTTCATTAGTTCGATATCATTTAAACATAGCAAACAATAATTTCTAATTTTAATAATACCTTTGTTACTAAAATTTCTTCAAGCTTGAAAATACCAATATTGATCCAATTTTGAGAAGCTGAATCTTCTATATTTTACCTCCATCTTCAGATTACATGGTTGTAAGTTGTACATTACAAAAATTTACTCAACCTTTCCAAGTCACACTATATGCGCTCTGTGACACCCCCAAAATAGGTATACAACACCCATTCTGAGTAGCCAAATACATGGTACAGAAATAACTACAACTTTATTAATACAATTGTCGTGCAAAATACGACAACAAATAAACTATGACTTTAAATACAAATATTATCATCTAGACAATATCCACACTCAAATAAGTCCTCATTACAATTATTGATACACTATTTTACAAAATAGTGAGGACTACTACGACAACTTCTAGAACCATCATTCCATACCCCGACTAGTACTTGCTACATTCTCGCCTCCTGAGAAGAAAAATGGAACAAAAAAGAAAAGGGTGAGCTCAACTAGCCCAGTAAAGAATATTATGACTAAGATAATATAGAACAAATTATCATTAGTCTTCAACAGGGAAAAATCTGATAGAATACAATAGACAACAAGTTTTAAATCAATATTCGCAGCGGAAATAAGAATTCATTAGAAGAGTTACGTAGAGAATGAAATCTACTATCTTCAATGATTTTAAAAATCCATCATCAATATTTTATCCCTGTAACATCAATCAATATACATCTTAAATCAAATATTCATCTTTTCACTACAGGCCAAAGATATTCATCAGTTGGTCATGTTCATCTCATGCCTGTACATCTTTGCACTACGGGCCAAAGATATTCATAAGAAAATTAACCATCTTTGCACTACAGGCCAAAGATATTCAGTAATATCATCATTTAAGACTGGGGATGATGAAAAATATTTTAAAGAAAATAAATCCAGTAAAACAAAAGAACAAATATTAAGGATTCGTACTTTAAACAGTCCAAGTTTAAAAATACTTCATAAATAACTACAGTGAAATAAAATTCAAGAATGAAGACCAAAACATGGATATAATCAAAGCTAGTATCCATAATTGATATCTTGGATAAAAAACACGAATTTAATTTTTCTGTGAATAGTGTCGTATTCGTGAATAGTGTCATATACGTGAATAGTAACCCTGACACTAAAAGACAAGAATTTCATAAAAAAAAATCTTACCAATATTCTGGCATAATGATATTAGAAGAAATAATATCATTTTAAAAAAAATAACATCCCTTGCTTCGAAAAGACAGTACTTCTGACTGGAATACTAGATATAGTGCTGAAGGGAACTTGCACCGTAAAACAACACTCAAAGTATCAAAATACTCACAAGAATATGCTCGATAATATAGAGAGAAAACTTTAGTTTCTGGTGTGATTTTCAATTCTAACCTAAGCACCCTATTTATAGGAAAATGCTTAGAACTCCAAAGCATAAAATTTAATTATATATATATATATATAATTTTCACGTCCACCTTAGACAACTGATCTCAGCTCATTTTCCATGCTAGTGGGGCCCACCAACTTGTTAAAAATATTTTTCTTTTAAAAATTAATTATTCTGGAACATCAATAATTCATAATAAATAGCCCTTTTATCAGAAAATTTTGAATCTTATGTCCATCCCATAAGAAATTCAATTCTCTACAACTTTGTAAATTTAAGTTTTTCCAAATTCCAAACAGAGATTGACCGAAATCCATATACGGACGATTTTACAGGCTATAATCAAATTTCAGTCAAGAAATGGGACCCATCGACATGTTTAACATGTTTTTAATATTTATTGTAACAAAAATACTCTTCCTCCTCATTTATTCATATATCACACATTCATTATAAAAATATCACCATTATTATATTATTATAATATAATAATATATTTAAATAAATTATTTTATCAGAAAAGATAAAATATCAATTTTACAACAATTGTCACTTTAAAATTTTCTCTATCTATATCCACATAAAATGAATATTTTTCTTATCATATAAATCAATAATTAATTATTCACAAATAATATTACAGAATCACAATATTGACAACCAGACCATTCCCAGGAAAGAGGGGCTTTCCAATTAGGATTTCTCCTTACTGGCGCGCAATTAGGTGACCAAACCTCTTCTTAGACAGAACTTTCTAGACATTACCAATAATGCTATCTAATAATATTACTCAAATAATATGAATTATTGATCTGATAATGGAAAATACTGTGTAGTGACAATTATTAAAACAACAATAATAGTGCCTTCTTACGTAGCAATTATTGAATCAATAAAATAAAATATTGAACAGTAATTACAGTAACAATTATTGAGTAGTGCCTTCTTACGTAAGAATCAATAATTGGTACAATACCATGTGTTACTGTGTTTTAACCACCGAGTATTCTAACAGTATTAACGGTAACAACTACGTCGTTATTTATAAACAACTTATACTTGTCATTTTTTTCATCCAATCGCTTTCAGTTATGGGGCCCACACAAGGCTGCGCCGTCGTACGAATATTCCCTGACAGTAAGAATATTCCACGGCCAAACGAATATTCCCCGTCAACAATGAATATTGTATAACCACTTGCTTATTTAAAATTTTTGTGCATTTTATCCATAACTAACCATATTAATCAAATCAACCCTTACTATTTCAAAATAATAAATAGAGGCAAATTCAATTTCATTAATAATAAGTTGGGGTCTTACACGCTCAACCTTTCCATGACATTAACAAAATTTTCACTTGGCACAACTAGACCTGACAATATAGTTAGTTAACTGTTGGGTCAAACCATATTAACTGGAACCAAATGCCATGGTTAACCATTTTTATTTATTCAGGTTGGTTAAAGTTTGGACCCATATTTTTAAAAACAAATATAGTTCTGAACCGGTTAACCATTTTTCAACTCATATTCCATTCAATCACACTCGTCTGGTGTGCCCCAACTACTACTACTACTACTACTACTACTACTCTACAACGGTAATTATTATACATAATAGATGAGATCCACAATAATGTGAGAAACAACTTATACACGTATCCCTTTTTTATTGTAAAAATTATAATTCCAAAAAAATATTTATATTATATATATACACATATACAGATGTGTATATATTTCATGATGATTATAATTATATATCTTATGAAGAGGAGCACAATTATTTTTTAAACTCTTGGTTTCTCGTATTTTTAAAAAAAAATTATCTTAATGTTTTTATTTCTACTCTTTTCTTTTTCAATTCTTTTATTAATCAACTCATGATTTCTCTCACTAATTAAATTTTATATTTTTATTTTTTAAATTCAAACACGATTGTTTGTCAAATAACTAATATACATAAAGCCAGTTCATCTGCTATAATTCAAAATTGCATCCCGCTCATTCATATCCTCATTGAATCAATTTATTTAAAAAAACATGCTTCGTCTATTTCAAAATATAAGATCAATTTTAGTTTTTTAAAAATTGATTTAAGATATTTTTAAATTTAAATTTGACATGATTTATTTAAAATTTTAAAATAATAAAATTTATAAATAGTAGTAATTTTTAAATAGTTTATGATATTCGTAATTATTATTTTTTTGAAAAAGCAAAAAAATATGCCAAAGAAGCATATCAATAAAATAATTACGAATATCATTTTTCAAAAGTTATGTTTAAAAGTCAAAATATCTTAAAATGGTTAATATGGTTTTGAACCATAACCATATAGTTTCAACTCACACAACCCATATTAAAAATGGTTAATATGGTTTTAATTTTTAAATGGAACCATAACCATATTTTGAAAACCAAAACCAACTCATAACCATATTTTGCCAGGCCTAGCCTTTAGCAGCCCCTCATTTCTACTTTACTTCCCTGCATCTAACTAATGGACTCTGTATAATTTTTAGTGTTCAAAGAGTGTGCAACCCAAGAACAAGGCCTGGGAGTTGATCTAAGAAGAGGGTTTGGGTGGAAGTTGTCTTAATAATCAATCGATCAAGAATCTGCGGGAACCGAGCTAGGAGACGCTCCAGACTTTCCTGACTAGAAGATGATATCTGGAAACCCCTCCAAGAAACAAGATCCCCATTTGGATTGAAGGAAGCTTTGGTAGCAGCTACTTTAGAAGCCACCATTGAATTCGTTGAGTCAAGAGATGGAGCAGAAATATGTTGTACGCCTGATGATTCCTCGAAGCCTTGGTCACCTGGAGGATAACCAAGGTCACTATATGGCGAATGGGCAACATCCGGATGGAGAGCATCAAATAAAGCGAGTGCCTCAACATGCAAAGGCAAATCTTTCATCTTCTCGCTCTGAAAAGAAAATGTCAAAGCACGATATATTAAAAAAAAGGAGAAAGGAAACTCAAGACAAATCATATGTTGACTAAAGAAGGATACTCACAATATAGTCAATGGAAAAGGAGTCAGGAGATGTCGCAGAAAGGGGAATGTCATTCAACCCACCCAAAGTACTATCAACAATGACCTCCCGTGAAATCACCACCTCGGTAGAATCCTTATGGGGAGAATGAACATCACCAATATGTCCAGAATGATTCTCCATCGGGGAAGTAAAAGTCTCATCGACATCTTCAGACTCATCATGAGGAGCAGGCATAGGAGGGTTTAAAGAAATTGTTGTATCACCCATAACAAGACTCGAGCTCACATCAGATAAAGTGTCTTCAGCATCAAGACTAACACAATCATCGCGCTGAGTAGACGACTTAATATCAATAAGGATAGATCGGGGGGGCTCACGACTAGTGGAAGTCGCCGCGGCCGCTGCCTCATTTGCAGTACTATACATTAACCCAAGAGGAGCGTCATCATCATCATCTTCATCGACCTTTGTAGTCTGAAAATCAATGAAATTATTATCCAAGGAAATATAAAAGCAGTTATACAAGGGATGAAAGAAAAATGAGAATAGCATGACAAAATTACCAAATTTCTACGGCGCTTTTTGGTCGGATCTTCAGCTGTCGGCATACTAGAATCAACACTATCGAGAGGGCATTTTTCCAATGGCTTTATGATAAGCCTAATAGGACGACTGACTGGAACCATGGTAGAAGTAATAGGAGGAGCTACTTCAGAATCAGTAGTAATACCTGCTCTCATTTTAGAACGAGTAACTCTCATTGCCTCGACATCAGAAGATCCCTGGGGAGGAGCCGGATGAGACACTCGAAACGGAGCCCGTGGTGGAAGACTCCTGAAAGTAGTGGGAGTCTATGCGGAAAAAGTATTCGGATCATCTCGAAGAGGAATGTTTGCTAAATGAGGAAGAGAAGACTTAGGCATCAGAGCCTCACGCTCAATCAACAGGCTGTTGGCTGGCCAAAGTGTTGAACGGACATTGGTCTTAGGAGAACACAGCAGTCGACCCCATTGGAGACGCTTTGAAATGGAAACTAGCAATGAATAAATCAAGGTATCATCCTCCCATCTCTTAAGATTGACCAACCAGTAGTTGCGTTCGCCGGTAGTATATCACCCGCTCCGAGAATCATGTGGTATGACAAAGGGAAGAGATCTATGAGAATCATTGGGTAACCTTGGAAATGCCCATATAAAAGAAGGAGATGCAGGGACTGAGTTGAGAAGAGCAGCCTCACAACTCCCCCGGCAGGTGTGATCGAAAGGGATTTCCTGGTCAAATCCAAATTGCCTCATGACCCTGTGAGGAGAATAAAGTACGGTGCCAAATCCATTATTCTCAATAAAATAGGGAAGCTCTGCGGTCCTAAGGAATACGAACCAAGACAGCGAAGAACCACTCAATCTGTCTCTGTTGAGGCTCGAGTAAGTGCGAAATTTGTGCTTGTAAAAATGAGGCAGATGACCACAACCTTCTAAAACAATGGTATAGGGACGAGTGGTGAAGCATGAATGATCATCAAGGAAAAGTCGCATATCTATACTATCAAAACTAAATTTGAGATTAATCCAAAGTGCCATGCGAGGAATGATGTTGGGTGATTCAAAAGGAGGAGATTTTTTCTTCTTCTTAGAAAGATAGCTCGGGAAGCGTTCAAAAAGAAATATCTGAAGGAAGGAGCATGGAATGAAGCAATTGACATCATACCTGAAAAAAAAAATCAAAAGGGTTAAATAAAAAGAAGTATGGTTTGAAAGACAATTAATATATATATATATAATAAGAAAGTGATTACCTCCCAACGGATTCTTTCATGGCAAGGGCTGTTTTGTCTAGGCAGCGATATAAGGTCCCTAGGAAGAGGGAAGCAAGGGGAATCTCCAGTCCCCGAGATAATAACGTTGCAAAACTAAACAGGCAGGCAGAAGGACTGTCTATGGGAGACCCAGGAAAGAGGAAGCGAAATAGCCACATAGCTAAATAAGC
This sequence comes from Panax japonicus, assembly GCA_020205505.1. Taxonomy (NCBI): domain Eukaryota; kingdom Viridiplantae; phylum Streptophyta; class Magnoliopsida; order Apiales; family Araliaceae; genus Panax; species Panax japonicus. Next base: position 35,912,765 of record CM035099.1, on the reverse strand, counting down.
TGCCAAAGGAAAGGGACAGGTCTCTTTACGGAAGGCAATAACATATTTGTCGTGAATAGAGCTATCCCACTGGTTGGTCTTGTAGTAACGGAAGAAGTAGCGCACCCAGGACAACCAAGAATTTTTCTACCGACTGGAGGTCTCGAAGTCTGGAAGGAGTGAATCGCCCTTGAAGCAAGAGGTAAAGTGCAAGGATTTCTTGAAGGCGTCCATCAAGTATGCAACACAGTCGTTATCTCTAGAGGACATGCTGGAAGGGCCGCAAGAGTTTGAAGCAACAACAGGAAGACTACAAGAAATAACTCAAAATAAATATATATTTCAGAAAAATAAGAATGAATGAGACGAATATAATGTAAAAATGAAAGAGTACTTACTGATAGAGGGCGTAGACATCCTCTAGAGTAGGGGTGAATTCCCCCCAAGCAGTGACAAATGTACAAGTAGAAGAACACCATCGTTAGATCAATACAGAAAGGGTGTTATGGTCCTGTTGAATACGCAGGTCCCTGCATAATTGAACACAACGAAGGATGCCTGCACTCTTGAGTTTGTCCATGAAATTAGTATTTCCAAGGATCTCGTCGGTCCAATCCTGCCATCCTTGAAGGCGACTAGATGAATCAGACAGGAAGCGAAGGGGACTGAAAGGGTATTCTTGCTTCTTTATGCATATGCGAGGAATGCAATTGGCATGTGGGAAGTCATCCCAACCCCCACAAGATGGGGCATACAGAAACAGGCCTTCCTTCTCTGGTGGAGGAAAAGCTGCACGGTCATAGTTCTTAACTCTATCCAGAAGGTGTCAGAAGGACCAAAGAAGGGAGCTCTCCCCCAATCGGTGATAAATGGGGACTCCTGGGTAGTTTTTGGTTCTGCAAAACATTCAGGTGAAAGGGCCTACAAACAAGGGAATGCCATTATAAAGAAGCAAAGAAAGTATATCAAGTAAAGTGTTTGAGCTCAAAGTACTCACCATGGCAAAGAGAAAGGTCTGAGAGTTAAGCTTCAAAACACCTAAAAAGAAGAAGAAACAATGTCAGTAAGAGTTACGAATCACAATTATGGAAGAAAAAAATTCCCAAAAAATTTTCAAAAAAACTTTAGACGTCCAAAAGGCATCCTTCGATATCTTTGTTTTGATATATTACGGGCCCCGAAACTCCAAACGAGTCAAACGTTATGATCAAAATAGTAGTTGTTCCTCCAAAACTTCATTTTTTCATTTAAACTACATTTTTTTATAAGGGCGCGGCCATGTCGCCTTCCACCCTTTAGGGACCGGCCGTGTTGCCTTAGGCCACTTAGTGGTTATTTCTTTCTCCCTTAAAAAAAATTGAGCATGTTGGCTTCGACCTCCTAGGGGCCGACCATGTCGCCTTCCACCCCCTAGGGGCCGGCCATGTTGCCTTAGGCCACCAAGGGGTTATTTCTTTTGCCCTTTAAAAAAACTATAGGGTTCGCCCCTATGGGGCTCAGCTATCTAGAGGATGTTCCCCTCCATACCTTTGAGGTCCTATTGCTCTACTGCTTGGAACGACTGCTCCTTCGCCACGAAGATTATAACCTTTTTTCTAATGAATTCCGAGCGAAAAAACCAAGATATAATCAAGGTGATGGGGCTCGGAAGACAAAAGAGAGACTAGAGTTACTTGAAAAGACAAATAGATGAGGTAATCAAGAAGAATTCAAATATAAAGTAGCCTGATTGGTTTTCTTTAGTTTGGAACACAATTTCCGAGTACGTGGCAAGAACATAATATGAAGCAAGGCTTACACGAAGAGTAATTGCATTAGAGCATCAACATCATATGGGTTAATGTGAAAAAAATGAAAATTAACATAAGGCTGTTACAGAGGAGTTCGTTTTTCTTGCATCAGCGACATAAGAGTTTGGGAAGATGAAATTATATGCCTAATGGATTCTAGTAATTCCGTTCATTAACAAAGTTATTGGCATGACTACATAGAAAATCTAGCAGATGGGTTTCATAATACTCATAAAGGACATGGTATCAAGTCTTGAAATACGAGCCTAATTGTCACCAAATAACTTCAGAGGATTATTCACGTGAGAAGTTGAAGATTACCTTACACGATGAACCTTCGTAGCGTGATAATTGATCGAGAAAATGGCTCGTTAAAATTGCAAGACGAAGATGAAGAAAATAAAGAGCTTCAGAGGAATGTGCATAAAGGGCCACTTACCATGTTCCTACTTAAGGAAAGATTTGATCAAGTTTCCAAAAGATAAGTGAATCTGATCTTGCTCTTAAAATATAAATATATTAAAGATATTATTGGCTAAATATTAAGAAAGATTTGATTTGATTCCCAAAATAAAGAAAGTTTTAATTTCCAAAATAAAATTAAGATTTGATTTTATAAAATTAAGATTTTATAAAATTAAGATTTGATTTTGGAAATAAAATTAAAGTTTGATTTGAAAGAAAATGAAAGAGTTGGTGGAAGTTCACAGAAAGTTCAAGCATGCATTCTTCTGTAGCAATGAACGATGAAATCCTAATCGTAATAACAGGGAATGATATAACGATATAAAAATAAATTATTATTATTATTTTTTGTAATAGGAATGTTTTGGTTTTATTTCCAAAATCTTTGAAAGGATTTGATTTTCAAAAATAAAATAAGAGTTTATAATTTAATTTATCCTGATTTTGTTTCTAGGAAACAAATATTGGGCAAGATACAGAAAGATTTCAAAAGATTTTTCAATATGTCCAAGGAAGAGCCTCGCTAGGTCTTGCCTTCCTATGGTTTAACTCTAAGGGTTTGGCTCCCTGGGAGTTCCCTCTTCTAGGACCATTGTCTTCAAGACCTGTAAAGTGAAGTCCCGCAAAATCGTTCAAAGGCTTTCAGTTTTCTTGCACTATCGTCTATTTGGAAATGTGACTCTCGCGCAGGGGGCAAATGTGGGCACAAGTGTAAAATTAGGATTCACATGACCAAATTGAATTAAATGTGCAAATTACAGTTCGCATAACCTAATGAAATGAAGACAAAAAAGTCAGAAATAAATGTGCTAAACCCGGGAGAAGCCTCCACGTGTCCCGAGGCAGAAGACTCGTGGAGGCGGCTCGATTTGGGAATTGATTGAGGGATTGGATTGATGTCTAGAAGGAAAGGGCAATATGGGCATTATTCTAATGACTAAAGGGTATTTCTGGAATTTTCCTGAAAGCATTTGCCTCACACATGACTACTTTCCAGAAAACCCTATAAATACCCCTTCCATTTCATTGGGAAGGGGACGACTCTTCAGACTCAAGACTTGGACTCTTGGAAGATCAAATGAACCCTTTTGGTGACTTAAAGGCTTGGAGATTCCACCTAAAAGCACTAAAGGGGTTTGGATATTTCTCTCAACTCGAAGGACACTCAAGAAGGCTCTTGGAATCGCAATAACCCTAACATGGTTCCCGGATTCTAGGAGTTCTGCCACACGTCATTGGAGTAATCGCCCACCTGTCGTTCTCCCCTCTTCAATCAATCAACCAATTCCGTGCTCTTCGTGGATTTTTCTCCTCCTCAGCCAACACGAAACCCAAACCCTAGCAAGGCAAGATTTCCTTGGCCACAATATGTTTTATAGATAATGTATTTATCTATATATATATATATATATATATATATATATATATATATATATATATATATATAATATGTTACATTATGGTTTATGGGTCGACCAATATATGAGTCATGTGTAATTCTAAACTTTGTTTGGAATATAGTAATTGTTTTGATTGGTCTTGCTTGATGTGTTGGTTCGTTGGTGGTTATTGAATAAACTACAAAGAATTATGTCTTAAACTTATTGTTATATGGATTTTGAATGAGTTATGTACATCTATTTAGTGTATTTGTTTTACAATACTTAATTCTTAATTATTCTACTTTATTTTATACTTTTGTTTAGACATAATTATTCACTTGGGGCAACCATTTGAATATGTTTTGATATATCTATTTGAATGTCTATTTATGGTTGTGCCAGGTGAAAATTTTGTTAATGTCTTGGAAAGGATGAGTGCATAGAGTGTGGCTTAGAAAGTGGAAAGGTTGAGTGAATTTTTGTAACATATAACTTACAACCATGTAATTTGAAGATGGGGGTAAAATATAGAAGCTTTAGCTTCTCGAAATTGCAACCTTTTTGGACAAAGCAGGGACGTAAGAATGTTGTGAGGTTTAGATTTTTTGATAAATTTAGGAAGATAAATAGAGGGGTGTACTTATGTATAGAAGTAGGAGCTAATTTTATAGGTTTCAAATTAATATTTAAGGAGGTGGTATAATTATATTATATTATTATTATATTATTATATTATTATATTATTATATTATATTATATATGTATTATAGAAAATGTATTTATCTATATATGTGTGTGTGTATTATATTATATTATCTATTATATATTATTCAAACGTATGTATTTAAATATATAAATATATAATATGTTATATAAATATATACATATTATATATAATATAAATATGTAATATATATATATATATATATATATATATATATATATATATATATATATAATATGCTACATTATGATTTACAGATTGGTTTATGGGTCGAACAATATATGAATCATGTTTATTTCTAAACTTTGTTTGGAATATAGTAATTTTTTTTATTGGTCTTGCCTGAATGTGATGGTTCGTTGGTGGTTATTGAATATACTACTAAGAATTATGGCTTAAACTTTTTGTGATATGGATTTTGAATAAGTTCTTTTATGTATATCTTTTTAGTGTATTTGTTTCACAGTACTTAATTCTTAATTATTCTACTTTATTTTATACTTTTGGTTAGACATAATTTTTCACTTGGGGCATCCATTTGAATATATATTGATATCTAATTGTATGTTTATATATGGTTGTGCCAAGTGAAAATTTTGTTAATATGGAAAGGTTGAGTGCATTGAGTGTGGGTTAGAAAGGTTGAGTGAATTTTAGTAATGTACAACTTACAACCATGTAATCTGAAGATGGATGTAAAATATAGAAGATTCAGCTTCTCGAAATTGGATCAATATTAGAATTTTCAAGCTTGAAGAAATTTAAGTAACAAAGGTATTATTGAAATTAGAAATTGTTGTTTGCTATATTTGAATGATATTATACTAATGCGATTTAAGTTTGAACGAGATTTTAAAAATATTTTGCAGGTTGTATTCATTCTTAACAAGCTCGCTCAGTTTAGAAGTTCTTACGAATATGAGGTATTATTTATCGGTATATTTAATTTTTTATTCTTGTTTTTTTAACTTAATTTTGTGTTAGAGAACACAGGTTTAACAAGAGTTGCAACCTTCTTGGATAGAGGAGGGACGTAAGAATGTAGTGAGGTTTAGATTTTGTGATAAATTTAAGAAAGGAAATAGATGGGTGTACTTAGGTATAGGAATATGAGATCTAATTTTATAGGTTCCAAATATTTAAGGAGGTTGTATAATTATATTATTTTATTATATATTATATTATGGAGGTGGTATATCATATCATATTATTATATTATTATATATATTATTATATTATTGTATTATTATATTATTATATTATATATGTAATATAGATAATGTATATCTCTATATATGTATTATATTATATTATCTATTATATATTATACATAAGGGAGAAGGGTCAAAAATACCCCTGACTTTTACCGCGATGTTTACTGAGCACCCTATACTTTTTTTGTCCAAAAATACCCTTAACGTTATATTTTTTGGGTCGATTGTGCCCCTACCGTTGACAGACATGCCAAATAGACAAACGGGGCTAACACCTCATCTAATTTTGCTAACAAGGCATGAACACCTCATCTACTTTTAATGACACATAACAAAAATAATATTTAATAAAAAACAATTATACTTCTTCACCCTCTTTTCTCTCTCTAATCTCCTTCCTCTATTCTCTCTCCTCTAATCTCCTTTGTCTCCCTCTATTTACCGTCTCCCTCTACAACCCTTCTTCTTCCCCAGCCACCCCCTTCTCTCCAAACTTTACCCATCCCCAATTGACTACGACCTATCTATCTCCGACCCTGAAACCATCGTCGCCAGAGCCACCGTAGACGGGGGAGGAGGAGGAGGAGGAGGAGGTGGTGGTGATGGCAGGATGGCAGTTAGGGTCGGCGGTTGCATGGAGGTGGGTAGTTTTTGTGGGCTTCTTCTTTGGACCACTTCTTTCAATGCTTCATAAATTTGATGGGTTAAATTGAAAGGCAAATTTTGATCCTTCCGTTGTTGTTTGTCCATAGCCCAGTAAGAAGTAAGACTAGATTTGAGCTCGTACTCGCGTACCTTTTTGTAGTCCCCAAGTAAATTGTCCCATTTGTCATTGCATTGATTTTGGCTACAGTGACCAAACAGAGGAACTCTGTGCGTGTTTCTGAGAAGGGGAGAAAAAGAGGGGAGAGCCCTGTCGTCTTTTCTACCCATGCTAGTGTGGTGGAGTCAAGAATTTTGCAACACTTTTCTGAAAACTCACCGCAACAAGCAACATTTACTGAACACCCCTCTTTCTCCATCAAAGTGCCTATGGTACCAGATCATATTAGCACAATTTTATATTTACTGTAGCTTGTGTCTCCGTTCACAAGAACCCTAATTCCTCTCGTGTCTCTTCCTTCACCTACGACTCCTACACTTACACCGCTTCTTGCATCAAACCCACCCATCGACCCAATCAGACCTCCGATCACCATCGATGGCCCCCTATTATTCGGCTTTATTCCTATACACCAATCAACAATTTATACCCATTTCGCTTTCAGGTAAAATTGGCAATCAAAACATGCACTACGGATGTTTGAATTTATGTCTATTAGAATAGAGAAAGAGAGCAAGTACCGGAGAGGTAACCGACTGTGACGGAAATGCCGGAGATAGTAATCAGACGGAGGTAATTGAGGGTGTTGAAGTTCACGACGGTCTTGGTGAATGGGGGGTTCCGATCTATCACTGGGTATTCTAGCTTGGCTGAAGCAGTTGGTTTGATTAACAATTCCTATTTAAGGCTTAATTAATTTATATTTCGGCAAATGTTCCACGTGGCAGCCACCTCATTGAAATTGTAACTCCGTTTGTCTATTTGGCATGTTTGTCAACGGCAAAGGCACAATCGACCCAAAAAATATAACGTTAAGGGTATTTTTGGACAAAAAAAAGTATAGGGTGTTCGGTAGACATCTGGTAAAAGTCAGGGGTATTTTTGAACCTTCTCCCATTATACATAATATACATACGTATGAATGTAAATATATAAATATATAATATGCTATATATTATATACATATTATATATTATATAAATATGTAATATATATATATATATATATATATATATAATATGATACATTATGGTTTACAGATTGTTTATGGGTCGACCAATACATAAGTCATGTGTAATTCTAAATTTTTTTTGGAATATAGCAATTTTTTTGATTGATCTTGTTTGAATGTGATGGTTTGTGACGCCCCCAAAATAGGTATACATCACCCATCTTGAGTCGCCAGATACATAGTACATAAATTCAAATACAACTTAATTATAAAACAGTCGTGTAAAATATGACAAAACATAGCTGAGAGTTTAAACAAGAATATTGTCATCTAGACAATATCCACACGCAATGGTGTCCTCATTACAATTATTATTACATTATTCTGTAGAATAGTGAGGACTACTAAAGCCATTTATCCTGGACCATCACTCCATTCCCCGAGTCGTCCCAACTATATTCTCATTTCTTGAAGAGAACAATGAAAGAAAGGGTGAGCTCAACTAGCCCAACAAGAAATATTATGACTAAGATAATGCAGAATAAATTATCCTTAGCCTTCAACAGTATAACAACTGATAGAATATAATAGACAACAAGTTTTAGATCAACAACTGCAGCGGAATAAGCAATCCATAAGAAGAGTCAAGTAGAGCATAAAATCTACTATCTTCTATGATTTAAAAAGTTTTTCATCAACTTTATCGCTGAGACTCAGCTTAATAAATAAAATCAAATCATCCCTGCAACACGACCAAGGATATTCATGTAATCATCAATGGTCATGATTATACCGAATAATCCCTGATTATAATCATACCAACAACTGTCCATCAATGAACTACAGGCCAATGAGGACTTTTACCACATCATTCGTTACATTACGATCATGATTATACCGAATAATCTTTGGTCATACTCATACCAAGTTAATCTATGCACGTAAGCCAAAGATGACTTTCATCACTATATAAACATGAGGATGATGACAATGATATAAGAAATAATCAACCCAAATCAAATCAAACGAAAGCAAGGATAAATATTAAAGACTTTAAATTTATCAAGAGTTCAAAAAATATCTAAATTGTCAACATGATATTGCTTTGTAGAGTAAAATTCAAGAATAATATTCATGTACCAAAAATAATTTGGACAGGAAAGAATATATTTTTTGGGTGAATAGTACCCCGTGAATAGTACTTCGGGAATAGTATTCCGTGAATAGTACCCCAACACGAAAAGTGTCTCGAATACCCAAGTGAATGATATTAGAGTGAATAGTAATTAGGTAAATAGTAATCCATGAATAGTACTTCAAGAATAGTACCCCGTGAATAGTACCCCGACACGAAAAGTGTCTCGAATACCCGAGTGAATGATATTAGAGTGAATAGTAATTAGGTGAATAGTAACCCGTGAATAGTGCTCCGACACGAAAAGTACCTCGAATACCCGAGTGAATAATACCAGAGTGAATAGTAACCCGTGAATAGTAACTCGTAAAAAAAATACCAAAGAAAATGATATTCCATGACGAGTACAAAAGAAATGATATCTCAGACGAATATAATAGAATATAAGAAACTGCAAATGGATTTTCACCCGCCATGCGGTAATCCACGTAGACAGATCATTTCCACAATTTTAAAAGGAATGAATACGTAGGATCTTTCACCATGCATGCATTAGTCCACACATACAGATTATTCCAACAGAATAATAAAGAATAGAATAACAAAAGAATACACCAGGCATGCGATAGACCGCACAGACAGGTTATTCCAATAGAATAATAAAGAATGGAACCAGGTCATGCGTAATCCGTACAGACAGGATATTCCAACAGAATATTAAAGAATGGAACCAGGTCATGCGTAATCCACACAGACAGGATATTCCAATAGAATAATAAAGAACGGAACAACAACAGAATTCACCAGGCATGCGATAGACCGCACAGACAGGTTATTCCAACAGAATAATAAAGAATGGAATAACAGAAGAATTTCACCATGTATGCGGTACTTCGCATACACAGGTTATTCCAACATAATAATAAAATAATTTCTTCTTCTTTCTCTCTATAATTTCTCTCTATAATAATTGCTCTATAGCTTTAGTGAATTGGTGAAAAATAATGAAAGAATGAGCTTCTATTAATAGGAAAATATAGTTTCAATAATTGCACGTTTTGGGGCTTAAAATATTACAGTATAATAGCTTCCTCTTTTCCTTTATTTTTAATTTAGTTCTGCAAGTATTATCAAACTTACACCACCTCTCCTTATAGTAAATCATGGAAATCAATAGTAAATCATGTGAATCAATAGTTCTAGACATGTGAAAATACGAATTACAGTATAGTACCTCCATCTATACCTCCATTTTTAACTTAGTCATGCAAGTATTATCAATCTTGCACCAACTCCCCTAATAGTACAAGAATATGAATCAATAGTACACACATATGAACAAATAGTTATAATCATGTGAATCAATAGCAATTAATTGCTCATTTATCCGGTTAATTACCCGATTGGTCAATATAACCTCCAGACATCAAATATTATCGAAATAAATGTCGATTTTCACTAACACTAATAATTCCAACACAATGGAACTATCAATTTCATCTTTAATCAACACGAACTTATTCATTATTAATATTATAATTCACAATATTTAACAACCAGATCGTTCCCAAGAAAGAGGGGGCTTTCCGATAAGGATTTCTCCTTGTTGATGCGCAATTAGATGACCAAACCTCTCCTTGACAGAACTTCTAGACAATGTGAATATTGCAAATAATAATATGAATAACTTTGTCGTCTCAATTATTAATTTAATAATATAACATATTATGCAGATGATATTGTGACAATAATTTAATCAATAATATGAGAGATATGATGCAGCAATTACTGTAGCAATAATTGAGTATAACTGAGTGACTTCTTACGTAAGCATCAATAATCAATACCGTGTGCTACTATGCAACCACACGTATTACTGTACTTTTACTACCGAGTAGTTTAACAGTTTTAACGGTAACACTCTCGCCGTTATTTTTATAAAATGATAATTCTATCGTTTTCTAACTACGACAATACTTCTGTTGTGGGGTCCACCAATGATTGTGCCGTCATACGAATATTCCTTGTTAAAACGAATATTCCCCGACCAATCGAATATTATATAACAACTTACATACTTTACAAAATTTGTAAATACTACTCACAACTATAACACTATCTCAAATCCACACCATAATATTCAAAAAAATATTTTGAAAAAATTAAATCTTTATTCATAAAATTTGGGGTCTTAAAATCTCCCCTCCTTATGAAATTTTGCCCTCAAAATTTACGTACGTACTTAGTATGCCGAAGAGGTGAGGATACCTTGACTTCATTTCATATTCCAACTCTTGAGGTATAACCTTTGAGTGTCGAATATGATCCTTCTTATCCAAGATTTTAACACATATCTCCTCATACGTTAAATCTTCTGCTATCTCGTCTTGTTCTAAATCAATAATGTGGTTTGGGTCATCCATATATTTTAATAACATCGATATGTAAAAAAAATGTTATGAACACGCGACATACTTGGCAATAAAACGAGTCTATAGGCCACAATTCCTACTCGATCGAGGATTTCAAATGGGCCAATTAAATCGAGGGTTGAGATTTTCTCTCTTCATCGATTCTTACTTCTAGAATAACGCCCTCTTGAACTTTCTTCTTCACATTCATTAGCTCTAGGTGTGTAGTTTGAGCGACTTTAACTTTATTAATTAAAGTCGATTCTATTCGTATATTCGTTATCTTCACATGGGTCCCTAGAGTCTTTAACTCTATCTTCATCATTTGTAAGTTATACAAAATGGGTTTTTGTGTTAACAACATCGCACTCATAAATGCATACTATCTTCTACTCAATGCATTAGCTACCATGTTCGCTCTTCCACGATGATATTGAATGGTATAATCGTAATCTTCAACAGCTCGAGCCAACGTCTTTGTCACATTATACATTCGTTTTGGGTGAAGAAAATATTTGAGGGTTTTAGAAATGGGTTTTGTACTGAGGTCAATACAAAATTCGATTTCACGCTCTACGGGTAGGCTAGGAAGTCTTCAAGAATACGTCAGGAAATTTATTAACAATAGAAATATCATTCAAAACTGTGACTCTCATCCCAAGACTTAGATAGCACGTCACATTGATACCTATTAAATTCCCATCATCATTCTCAACGTCCCCTACGGATAGTCTGGCTTTGGTGCCTTCCACACAAGGAAGTCACCAACGAAAAGATCGAGGCTCATTACTTATGGCTTGATATAACAGTGATTAACTTTAGTGGTTTGGTTGCTTGAATTCACATGATAGGTTGGTTAAGAATATGAAAGCTAACAACCTTACGAAAAAGCATGATGAGTAGTTAACCAATCGATTCCTAAAATCACATCAAAGGCAAGTATTTTCAAAGAGATAAGATCGACAGGTAACGTGAAAGTGTTGATTAACAAGATTTATAAATAGTGGAGGTAACGAAGGTTTCTACTAACGAAGTTTCAACCAATAAGTCAAAGTCTAACTTCTCTGGGGTAAAATTTAAATGTTGAGTGCAAGCAAGAGAGATAAAATAATTGGTAGAACCGATATCTAATAAGGTATAGACTTTGTAAGGATTTATAATTAACTAACTCATGCTAACTTCGTTCGGGTTACTCGCTTTTTGAGAAGTCACGAAAAATGCTCTTCTTGAAACCACCGACTTTGTTTTGTCCGTATCCACCTTTAGTGCCACCGTCCCAGCTGGACTTGACTTTGGTACAAGACAAAATCAGGCTAGGTGACCTTCTTTTCCACAATTGTAACATGCTTTGGACTACATCACGTAGTTTGGACTGATATGTCCCTCCCCTCCGCATTTGAAGCATACAATTGGTGGTCGTTCTCATTCCTTAAAAATGGGTGTTGGTGCTGTTATTTTTCCATCGTTGTTGGACCTTCTCATCTTAAAATTTCCACTCCTATTATCTTGGCCATGATTACCACCGAAGTGATTACCATTCTTGGCATTATAATTTTCCCCACGATGATTATCATTGTTCTGATGGCCGTTGCCACCAGTATGATTATTATCGTGTTGCTGGTCGTTGCCTTTTGGTTGTGCTGACTCATTATCACGCTCCAATAACTGAGCCCTATCCACAACATCTGAATATAAACAAAATTTATGAGAAATGAGGTATTGACATATATCGGGTTTCAAACCTATTAGAAACATTCGCGTCATTCGCTCCTCATTATCAACCAAATGGGATGCAAACCGGGATAACTCCGCAAATTTAGCCTCGTATTACGACACGGTCATATTATTTTGCTCCAACTTGATAAACTCCACCTCCTTCATGTGACGATACTTTTGGGAAAGTACTTGTCGTTGAACAGCTCATGGAACTTCTCCCAAGACATCTTGAGTGCGTCAGGCTGGGTACGTTTTACAGATTCCCACCAGTAATCTACCTCTTCACGCAACATAAAGGTGGTAAAGGGAACCTTTTACTCCTCGGAGCATCCCAAGACATCAAATATCTTGGTGATCTGCTTTAACCACGTCTCCACCTTAAGTGGTTCTGGCTTTCCCAAAAACTCTGGTGGTCCCAGCTCCTTGAACTGCTTAGCGGTGACTGACCGTGGGTTGCCATTATTTCCACCTATATTTTGAACAAGAGTCTCTCTTACCTGATGTTGCATGAATTGCATAAAGCCTTTGAACATCCTATCGTTCATCATTTGATCGTTATTGTTTACCTAAGGATTATTATCTTCCAGTTACACATTATCATGGGTATTGATCGTTGGTGACTCAACGGTCTCATGTGCTTCATTGCTGATCTCAATATTTTCAGATGCCATTTTCAAACACTGTCACAAAACAAGGGTTAATTGACATATCACATATTATCCCTATACTCTGACTGACCAATTAAATACCAAATAAACTTAGGTAGGTCATACTAGCGAAGGAATTCCCCGTCTCTGCCCTCCTAGTTCTTATCTCACATCTTAGCCAGGGATCATATCCCTAAGCTTTGATACCAACTGTGACGCCCCCAACATAGGTATACATCACCCATCTTGAGTCGCCAGATATATGGTACAAAATACAAATACAACTTAATTATACAACTTTCGTGTAAAAAAAATATGACAAAACATAGCTGAGAGTTTTAACACGGATATCGTCTCCTAGACAATATCCACACTCAATGAAGTCCTCATTACAATTATTATCACACTATTTCATAGAATAGTGAGGACTACTAAAAAAACCATCTGGACCGTCAATCCGTTCCCCGACTCGTCCCAGCTATATTATCATTTCTTGAAGAGAACAATGAACGAAAGGGTGAGCTCAACTAGCCCAGTAAGAAATATTATGACTAAGATAATGCAGAATAAATTATCCTTAGCCTTCAACAGTATAACAACTTATAGAATACAATAGACAACAAGTTTTAGATCAACTATTGTAGCGGAATAAGCAATCCATTAGAAGAGTCAAGTAGAGCATAAAATCTACTATCTTCTATGATTTAAAAAGTTTTTCATCAACTTTATCGCTAAGACTCAGCTTAATAAATCAAATCAAATCATCCCTGCACCACGACCAAGGATATTCATGTAATCATCAATGGTCATGATTATACCGAATAATCCCTGGTTATAATCATACCAACAACTGTCCATCAATGAACTATAGGCCAATGAGGACTTTTACCACATCATTCGTTACATTACAGTCATGATTATACCGAATAATCCCTGGTCATAATCATACCAAGTCCATCTATGCACGTAAGCCAAAGATGACTTTAATCACAATATAAGCATGAGGATGATGACAATGACATAATAATTCAATAAAGCAAGTTCAAGGATAAATTTTAAAGATTTATAATTTAATTTATCCAGAAATCAATAACGTCCAAATTGTCAACATCATACTGCTTTGTAGAGTAAAATTCAAGAATAATATTCATGTACCAAAAATAATTTGGACAGAAAAGAAATATATTTTTGGGTTGAATAGTACCCCATGAATAGTACTTCGAAAATAGTACCCCGACACGAAAAGTGTCCCGAATACCCGATTGAATGATGCTATAGTGAATACTAATCTGGTGAATAGTAACCCATGAATAGTAACTCGTGAATAGTACTCCTGTACGACAAGTGCCCCAAATACCCGAGTGAATAATACTTGAGTGAATAGTAATCGGGTGAATAGTAACCCGTGAATAGTAACTCATAACAGAAAAATACCAAAAAAAATGATATTTCATGACGAGTACAAAAGAAATGATATCCCCGATGAGTATAATTGAATATACAAAATTGTAAATGGATTTTCACCCGCCATGCGGTAATCCACGTAGACAGATCATTTCTATAATTTAATAAGGAATGAATACAAAGGATCATTCACTATGCATGCGGTAATCCACATAGATAGGTTATTCCAATAGAATAATAAAGAATGGAATAACAAAAGAATTCACCATGCATGCGATAGACCGCAAAGACAAGTTATTCCCAACAGAATAATAAAGAATGGAATCAGGTCATGCGTAATGCGTACATACAGGATATTCCAACAGAGTAATAAAGAATGGAACCAGGTCATGCGTAATCCGCACAGACAGGATATTCTAACATAATAATAAAGAATGGAATAACAACAGAATTCACCAGGCATGCGATAGACCGCACAGACAGATTATTCCAACAGAATAATAAAGAATGGAATAACAACAGAATTCACCAGGCATGCGATAGACCACACAGACAGGTTATTCCAACTGAATAATAAAGAATGGAATAATAGAAGAATTTCACCATGTATGTGGTATTTCACATAGACAGGTTATTCTAATATAATAATAAAGAATGGAATAACAACTCTTACGAGTATTGAAAGAAAATAACTCTCTTCATGAATACAAAAGAATAATACCCCTTACCTCAAAAGAAGACTGGATACTGGAATAGTGAGGTAGCAGACTTCTCTTCTTCTTTCTCTCTATAATTTCTCTCTATAATAATTGCTCTATAGCTTTAGTGAATTGGTGAAAAATAATGAAAGAATGAGCTTCTATTAATAGGAAAATATTTTTTCAATAATTGCACATTTTGGGGCTCAAAATATTACAGTATAATAGCTTCCTCTTTTCCTTTATTTTTAATTTAGTTCTGCAAGTATTATCAAACTTACACCACCTCTCCTTATAGTAAATCATGGAAATCAATAGTAAATCATGTGAATCAATAGTTCTAGACATGTGAAAATACGAATTACAGTATAGTACCTCCATCTATACCTCCATTTTTAACTTAGTCATGCAAGTATTATCAATCTTGCACCAACTCCCCTAATAGTACAAGAATATGAATCAATAGTACACACATATGAACAAATAGTTATAATCATGTGAATCAATAGTAATTAATTGTTCATTTATCCGGTTAATTACCCGATTGGTCAATATAACCTCCAGACATCAATTATTATCGAAATAAATGTCGATTTTCACTAACACTAATAATTCCAACACAATGGAACTATCAATTTCATCTTTAATCAACACGAACTTATTCATTATTAATATTATAATTCACAATATTTAACAACCAGATCGTTCCCAAGAAAGAGGGGGTTTTCCGATAAGGATTTCTCCTTGTTGGCGCGCAATTAGATGACCAAACCTCTCCTTGACAGAACTTCTAGACATTGTGAATATTGCAAATAATAATATGAATAACTTTGTCGTCTCAATTATTAATTTAATAATATAACATATTATGCAGATGATATTGTGACAATAATTTAATCAATAATATGAGAGATATGATGCAGCAATTACTGTAGCAATAATTGAGTATAACTGAGTGACTTCTTACGTAAGCATCAATAATCAATACCGTGTGCTACTATGCAACCACACGTATTACTGTACTTTTACTACCGAGTAGTTCAACAGTTTTAACGGTAACACTCTCGCCGTTATTTTTATAAAATGATAATTCTATCGTTTTCTAACTACGACAATACTTCTGTTATGGGGTCCATCAATGATTGTGCCGTCATACGAATATTCCTTGTTAAAACGAATATTCCCCGACCAATCGAATATTATATAACAACTTACATACTTTACAAAATTTGTAAATACTACCCACAACTATAACACTATCTCAAATCCACACCATAATATTCAAAAAAATATTTTGAAAAAATTAAATCTTTATTCATAAAATTTGGGGTCTTAAAATCTCCTCTCCTTATGAAATTTTGCCCTCAAAATTTACGTACGTACTTAGTATGCCGAAGAGGTGAGTATACCTTAACTTCATTTCATATTCCAACTCTTGAGGTATAACCTTTGAGTGTCGAATATGATCCTTCTTATCCAATATTTTAACACATATCTCCTCATACGTTAAATCTTCTGCTATCTCGCCTTGTTCTAAATCAATAATGTGGTTTGGGTCATCCATATATTTAAATAACATCGATATGTAAAAAAAATGTTATGAACACGCGACATACTTGGCAATAAAACGAGTCTATAGGCCACAATTCCTACTCGATCGAGGATTTCAAATGGGCCAATTAAATCGAGGGTTGAGATTTTCTCTCTTCATCGATTCTTACTTCTAGAATAACGCCCTCTTGAACTTTCTTCTTCACATTCATCAGCTCTAGGTGTGTAGTTTGAGCGACTTTAACTTTATCAATTAAAGTCGATTCTAATCGTATATTCGTTATCTTCACGTGGGTCCCTAGAGTCTTTAACTCTATCTTCATCATTAATATTAAACAATTATTAATTTAATATTATAACATATTATGCAGATGATATTGTGACAATAATTAAATCAATAATATGAGAGATATGATGAAGCAATTACTGCAGCAATAATTGAGTATAACTGAGTGATTTCTTACGTAAGCATCAATAATCAATATCGTGTGCTACTATGCAACCATGCGTATTACTGTACTTTTACTACCGAGTAGTTCAACAGTTTTAACGGTAACACTCTCGCTGTTATTTTTATAAAATGATAATTCTATCGTTTTCTAACTACGACAATACTTTCGTTGTGGGGTCTACCAATGATTGTGCCGTAGTACTAATATTCCCTGTTAAAACGAATATTCCCCGACCAATCGAATATTATATAACAACTTGCATACTTTGAAAAATTTGTAAATACTGCCCACAACTATAACACTATCTAAAATCCATACCATAATATTCAAGAAAATATTTCGAGAAAATTAAATCTTTATTCATAAAATTTGGGGTCTTACATAAGAAATCCCGACGGGGTGGGATACCCGCTGGGGTGGCACTTTTTGAACTAGAAACCCCCGTCGGGGCGGCTATTCATAAATTCCAATTCTGCAGTTTGTGTTCTTCGCGATTTTTCAATCCTTTCTCCTTCTAATCTTCATAACTTGAGTTATATACATCTAAGTCAGTCCGTTTTTGACTCTATGGACTCTTAATTCATATGAATACAACATACTAGAAAATAAATAATTTATAGAACCATTAACCAACCTAAATCTTGACCCAAAACTCATGTCCATATTAGTTTTATATGTTTTAACATGCTTAGTGTAATCATTCACCACAGATTCGATTCCTAACCAAATCAATCTGTTTAACCTTCGTTGTTTTCTTTTTTTAATTTATTAACAACATCTACCATCAATTTAAAGTTTCCATCATGAATTCGACATCAATTTTAGTCTCAATATAGACTAAAACATACATATTACAACAAAACTTTAATTCCTCATCTTTAACACGTTTTCATGATTTTGATTACTCTAAAATCATTTATAGATGTTATATATCAGATTATGCATACCCATACACATATATATACAACATCTCTTCAAATCACCCAACCAAAATAACTTTTAAAAATGAAGAACTTGAGAAACTATAAATTAGAGCTTTAAAACTAGAGTATACCTTTGATTCTTCTTAAACTTGATTAGATGATGAGAAATCTTCTTCTTCTTCCTGCTTTACATCTCCAATCCTTCTCAATTTCACAGAGAATTTCCCTTTTCTCTCAAACTTTCTTTCTTCCTTACTTCTTCTCTATTTTCTTAGACTTGGGAGTATTATACGTAAAACACCAACTCTTATTGCAATTGGGAGCTACACACACGTAGTCTTAGCAGTTACAAAAACCAAAAGCCATAAGGCCTTGTTTGGCTTACCCAAATAAAACTCATTTCTATTTATTTTAATAATCTTCTTATCATATGCCACACCAAATGTCACACTTCATTTTATTTAATCATTGAACCAAAATAATTACAATTTACTTAACAAATCATTACCTTTCTAATTTAATTATTTAATTTCTTCAATAGTAATTAACTATTAAACCTCTTTTTCCCAATACATGAATATATAATTCTCTTCACACTAAATCAAATATTTCACAATATATAACACATATATATACATACTCTAACTCAAAATATCTTATAATAAGAATCTTATTTATTAAATTCTTATTTAAATAATTTATAAAAATTCAGGTTGTCACATCATTCCCTCCTTATAAAGATCCAGTCCTTGTAATCACCGAAACTCTATCTTACTTAGGTTTTCATCAAATCTTTGTAAAAAAATTATTGTTAAATAACTTCAACACATTACCTTAATAATAAGAATTTTATATTTTTTATTCAATTTTTTTTCTCAATAAATTCTTGCAAGCCTTATTTTATAACCTTCACTTAAACTCAATTATATTTTGCGTATTATATATTCTTTAACTTGTTCATTATCTTTTTTTAAGTATCATTTCTATATAATCAATTCATAAACACTTGGGATATTACATTCACACATTCTTCTAAGAATTTTGTCCTCAAAATTTTAATTTACAAATCTCCGTTCATTCAATTTATCAAAATAGATTTTAATCTTTATTCTTAACTAGATTCTATAACTAGATTCTTTCTCTAAAGATCTTTCTAAAATCATCGCATTCTTTACATCTTTCTCTTTTAAAAGTTTTACATTATCCTTTGATAACTTCATCTCTTCTCTCATCGGAATTTCTTTCATTTCTTGGAATTATTATGTTTTACTTAATTTTTTCATCATTATATGTCACATTCTACAGTTTACCTCCTTTTAAGGAATATCTTCCTTTCCACTTTCACCTTTCAGAATAATAAGAATATTCCACTATTGCTTAATAATTGGGAAGCGATATGAATAACTCAGGAATTTAAAAGATTTTAAATCATGTTGAGGGGTCATAAGATCTTGAAATCTTCTCCAGGTTTAATAGTGCATCACCACTGAAAACCATATTTAACAGAATGTTTAGCAATCACACAGACTAAAAACACTCTCTGCAAGTATTTTAGGTGATCAGCTTATCGTACCCCTACGTCGTGCACAACATATTACATCTTAACATCGTAACGACTATATGTGTTACTTTCAGAACCATTGTCTCCAATAACATGTCCCCTTTTTATAGGGTTGTTCACCTCATCTTCTTATCATATGAATCCGCACCAAAATAATTTGGTTTGACATAGTTTGACAAAGAACATTCTAATTTCATTAATATTTTTCAATATTTATCTAGCTGAATCAAATAACATACACTTCTAGCGACAACTTGGACATCAATCAAAATATATATACATACATTCTTAACCAACTCAATTGGCATACCTTTCTTAGCTTAAAGAAAACCAAAAATCTTTTTTTTTAAAACATCTTTATTAGCATATCTTCTCAAAATCAAAGAAAACAAAATTATTATTATTATTATTTATCACGATAGTGTATCATCTTAATGGCATGTTAAGGATTCAATCATGCTACATCATACCATAGTAGGCTGACGATCCTATGATCACATTCCAACACTAGGTTCAGTTGCATTGATGACTCCCTCGATTGTTATTTTCACACCATATCAAACGATGCATATGATCACAAAAACACGTTTTGATAATTTCAAATCATTTTTGTCTAGCTGAACAACTAGCATAGACACAAGAAAAATAGCACTGTTTTAAAAACCCATTAATTTAATCATCTGTTCCAAAATTTTCAAAAACAAAGAAGTGCAATATTAGCACGAAGTCAATAATTTCAAAAATCTAACATAGCTAGAAGATTTAGAATATCCAATTTTCCTCCATCATCTTAAATCTTTACTCCATTGCTTCATTATCTAATCATTCTACTAATCTTTAGCACCATTAATGCTCATTATACCAAAGATTCTTAGTTCTTGCTTCATAACTTTTCTATACCTGGTATAGTTCATCAAACTTACCACACTTTGGAAATCCAGGAACTTGCCACAATAATGTGAGTTTAAAAACTTGCCACGATTATCAATGTGATAAACCAAGTGCAAGCACAAAACCTCCGCCCATACAAAGGTTTGTACAACTTAGCCATCACATGAGTCCTCAATTGAAATCTCACCTAAATATATATTGCTCTGAACTTGTTCTTTGCTCAACATGATTTTTTTATCTCATCATTTATAACTCTTCGTGAGTTTTCCTCGTACTATTTAATAGTACATTCACTTTATAGCATTAAGCTATAACTATTCAATCAATGCAGACCATCGATCATTTTACGACTTAAACAGATCACGTTGTGATCTTATCCTACAATCACCTTCTTTATGATTCCTTTCTTATTTTATGATCATTCAAATAGTGACACCATTAACGTCACTAACAATAATTAATTATAGTGACAATGGTGTAGATCGTCACCATAATTTAAAACATTCAGTGACGACATCAAATATTGTCAAATAAACCTTTTATCATTCTCATACGGTGACGTTCTCTGTGACGATTAACACTCGTCACTAAATGTTTTAGTGACGAAAATGAATTTTGTGTAACAAATTTTAGCGTCATTTTTTGTGTAATTTCTTGTAGTGACAATACATCTAACTTTTGATTTTACATCATTATTCGATGTTAAACTAATAAAATGCGGAATAATTTCAAACTTTTCAATCTTCTTTCTGTAATTCCGTGAATCACAATACTTACCTTTGAACCATACTTAGTTTATTACTCATTTTATCAAAGTTAATAAATAAAACTTACATCTAGGTTCAATACCCTTTATACATTAGACAAAATTTAAGCTTTATAACTCAACATCTATTAAACATCGAATAATGATGTTTATCAAGTATATCATCCGGAACCTTAACCATGGTTCAAAACAATAATGACTCCACCAAAGTATATAAATCTGCATGCATTACATCTGATTCATGTCTTTCAAGTACATCATCCATTTGAATATGTATTGATATCTATTTGTATGTCTATATATGGTTGTGCCAAGTGAAAATTTTGTTAATGTCTTGGAAAGGTTGAGTGCATAGAGTGTGGCTTGGAAAGGTTGAGTGAATTTTTGTAACGTACAACTTACAACCATGTAATCTGAAGATAGGGGTAAAATTTAGAAGCTCCAGCTTCTCGAAAATTGGATCAATATTGGTATTTTCAAGCTTGAAAAATTTTCAGTAGCAAAGGAATTATTAAAATTAGAAATTATTGTTTGCTATGTTTGAATGATATTGTACTAATGCAATTTAAGTTTGAACGAGATTTTAAAAATATTTTGTAGGTTGTATTGATTCTGAGCAAGTTTGCTCAATTTAGAAGTCTTTACGAACATGAGTTATTATTTATCAGTATATTTTATTTTTTATTCTTTTTTTTAACTTAATTTTCTATTTGAGAACACAGGTTTAACAAGAATTGCAACCTTTTTAGAGAGAGGAGGGACGTAAGAATGTAGTGATGTTTAGATTTTATAATAAATTTAGGAAGGGAAATAGAGGGGTGTACTTAAGTATAGGAGTAGGAGAACTAATTTTATAGGTTCCAAATATTTGAGGAGGTGGTATAATTATATTATATTATATTATTATTATATTATATATTATATTAAGGAAGTGGTGTATTATATTATATTATATTATTATTGATTGGTCTCGTTGTCATAATTTTTTTCTCCTTTCGTTTTCCCTTGTTCTTCAAATATATTTGCTATGATAATAATTGTTCATGACATAAACATCTCTCTCTCTCTCTCTATATATATATATATATATATATATATATATATATATATATATATATATAATTGTTCATGACATAAAAATATAATTTTTGTTGTAAAATTATCAATACCCTATATATATATATATATATTAGAAATGATCCATAACATGTATTTAATATGGATAAAAAATAGACAAATAACATCTCCACCACACATTACATAAAGGACTGAAATTTAAAATGAAATTTCGCCGTCCGCTAGTTAAACTAGAGGACACAGGGAAAAAATTCGGACATATTTGCCCCCAAGTTCCATTAACGCCTAAATATTAGATCTGATTTCCCTAGAGTTTCAGACCATCCGCCAAATATCAATTGCTGCAAAGGGATGGATGTTTCAGACCATACGCTAGTGTATCTCGAAAAGTTCAAAACCCAAATATTAGATCTGATTTTCCTATATTGAACGAGCGGAAGAAGAACTTGAAGAACTTGAGTTCTCTACCACTTGAATTATTTTCTATTCTTTATTCTCTGTTTTTCATAATTATTTTCTATTCTCTATTCTCTGTTTTTCATTTTGTTTTTTATTCTCTGTTCGCGAATTCTTATTCCGCTAGTTTAACTAGCAGATAGATATATAATAGTCAATTTGGGAACGTATTGTTGCTTCTTAATTGGATATTTGGGATTGCGGAATATTTGGGATTGCCTTTGATCTCTGCTTAATTAGATCTACTATTTGCTGCTGCTTAATTGGATATTTGGGATGGATTGCGGAATATTTGGTGAGGTGATATAGATCTAATATTTCATGTTGCTTAATTGGATATTTGGGATTGTTGCTGCTTAATTGGATCAACAAATCTGATATTAGAGTGCCGCCTTGGATCTCTGCTTAATTAGAGCTACTATTTGCTGATGCTTAATTGGATATTTGGGATGGATTGCGGAATATTTAGTGAGGTGATATAGGATCTAATATTTGCTGCTGCTAAATTGGATATTTGGGATTGCTGCTTAATTGGATCAACAGATCTAATATTAGAGCAAGGTTTTTAAACCTGAACCGGTCATCAAACCGGAAAAGTTATTGGGTGGATGAGTCAATGGTCCAACCAGTGGTCGGACCGTTATTGACTCAGTGACGTCATTAATATGTAATAAATAATAAATAAATAATTATATTAATTATTATTATATATTGTATATAATATTTAGTAAATATGTAAAATTAATCAATTTATCTACAAAAAAAAAACTAAACATCTCTAAGATACATTCAAATTCCGAAATTCAACCACAAGTTCAAGTGTTTGATTAAATGAATGCAAAAATATGTAAAATACCAAACAAAATTTTAACTAAATTACTAAAATAAAATAAAATCTGTAATATTTTTTTTAATCTTTAAGGAGAGAACCGGTCAAACCCGTGAACCGGTCACTGGTTCACTGGGTCAACCGGTTCACCGATTCTGAACGGTTTTTAAGCAGAAGTGGTTTAATGGTCCAAACCGGACCGTTGAGTGAACCGGGTTCGATTTTTTCTGGTTGAACCGGTGGTCCGGTCCGGGTTTGAAAACAGTGTATTAGAGTGCCGCTAGTTCAACTAGCGGGTGGAGCTAAATTCGGGACTTGGGGGCAAATATGTCTGATTTTTTGTCCCTATGTCCACTAGTTCAACTAGCGGACGACGAAATTTCATTTTAAATCTCAACCCTTAATTTATGTAATGTGTGGTGAAAATGCTATTTGTCCATTTTTCATCCATAACAAATACATGTTATGGATCATTTCTCTATATATATAGAGAGAGAGAGAGAGAGTTTGGTTCCTATCGGGACTCCCAGACTTTCTTAAAATATGGATTTTTTTTTGCTTTTTTTTAAAACAACAATTTTTTTTAATATTTTATGGAACTGGAATTTTTATATAATACAGTGTTTTGGATGTGATTTGGATACGTATAACAAAACAGGTCTGTACAGTCTGTTCAGACACGTATATTTTTTGGTATAGGTATCCAAAGCACGCGTAAAACATTGTATTATGGAAAATTTTCAGTTCCATAAAATATTAAAAAAAAATTAGTTGTTTTAAAAAAAAGACATGTATAAAAGGTTGAGTTTTAAAGATATATTTTTTTTTAAAATATTCTTTTTATAATTTATTGGTATGATCGTTTCTAAATTGATTCATATCCTATATATGTGGGGGGGGGGGGGGGGGTAATGACTTATATATATTTGTTTGCAATTGTTGAGGTGTTTGGTAATGACTTATTTTTAACTTATAAGTTAAAATAAATAAGCAACAATTTGATATTTATTTTAAAATGACTTATAAGTCATTCTTAATAGAGTAATTCTAGGGTAACTGATGCAATAATTTTTTTGACTCCCAAAACACTAAACCCTAAACCCAAAATACTAAACCCTAGACCTTAAACCCTAAACCTTAAACTCTATTTTTTACATGCATGTATCCAAATTATAAATATATATTGTCTGTGCAACCTTGATTTTTTTGTTTTGACTACTAAAACACTAAATCCTAAACCCAAAACACTAAACCTTAACCCCTAAATTTTATTTTTTATATGTATCCATATTACAAATATATACCGTCTGTATAACTCTATTTTTTATATGTATTCAATTGTAATAAAATCACTGAATTCTATAAAAATTCCAGTTGGAATAAATATTATTACTTTTTTGAGAGTCAAAAAGAAATTTGGACCGGTCACCACTTCCCCGTCCCACTAGAATTTTTCTTCCTAATAAGTTGGTTTGACCAAATATAATGTTCATTTTGTCTCTCTTCTATTTTGTTATTGAATCAATGTATCTTTTTATTCATGTCTTTTTAGTAATCTTTATATTTTATTTTTAACTTATAAGTTATTATTAACCGAACGAATTCACAATTTGTTTTAACTTAATTTTTGACTTATAAGTTAAATTGGTGTCGAACACTTTACTTATAAATAATAACTTAAACCAACTTGTAAGTCAACTTAAATTTTAAATTTAAGTTATTTCAAAATTAGTCATTGTCGGTCTAGGTAAATTTTTCTAAGATTTTCCTCATATAATTTTTTTTAAAATAAATATTATTTTCAGGGATAAAAGTGAAATAACAGTATTTATAAATTTTATGTATGAGCCTCTTTAAATTGGGCAAATAAAGCCTTATAAAATAAAGGAGTTCAAAGTTTTGAGCAAAGAAACCCCAACCCGGGGAAGCACCAATGGGTTTAAGCTCAACCAAAACCATGGCCATACGGCGAAAATGAGGGAAATTTATGTAGTTTGTCGTCTAATTCGTAATATTAGACCACTACCAGTCGGTGCTGCTTCAATTTCATCACTAAACGGAAGAACCCTAGGTTTAGAATGTCTTCTTCGAGCACAGTCTCACAATCATCTTCTACAAATAATAATTATAATAAACCATATTTTTCATGGTTTAACAATCCCGCTGTTTCCATGTTTTAGTTTTCTTCCCTTTTCAATCGCAACTTTTCCTCTAATTCCTCAGGTATATTTGTATATGATTTTTTTTCTTCATATTGTTGTTGTGTCAAATTTAGAGTCTCTAGTTGATATTTGATTGTGATAATAATTTCAATTTATAACTTAGTGTGACGCCCCCAAAATAGGTATATGTCACCTATTTCGAGTCGCCAAATACATGGTACATAATACAAATACAATCTTTAATATACAACAAGAAAGCTGTGAGTTTTAATACAAATATTGTCTTCTAGACAATATCCACTCTCAGAATAAGTCCTCATTACATTTATTGTCACACTATT
This sequence comes from Panax japonicus, assembly GCA_020205505.1. Classification (NCBI taxonomy): domain Eukaryota; kingdom Viridiplantae; phylum Streptophyta; class Magnoliopsida; order Apiales; family Araliaceae; genus Panax; species Panax japonicus. Next base: position 35,886,416 of record CM035099.1, on the reverse strand, counting down.
TAACAGAATAGTGAGGACTACTAATACTATCATCTGGACCGTCACTCCGTTCCCCGACTAGTCCCGGCTACGTTCTCATTTCCTGAAGAGAACAGTGAAAGAAAGGGTGAGCTCAACTAGCCCAGTAAGAAATATTATGACTAAGATAATGCAGAATAAATTATCATTAGTCTTCAACAGTGTTAAACTGATAAAATACAATAGACATCAAGTTTAACTGCAGTGGAACATGTAATCCATTAAAAGAGTCAAGTAGAGAATAAAGTCTATTATCTTTTATGATTTAAAAGGTTTTTCATCACTTTTATCACTGGGACTCAGCTTAATAAATAATCCACATCATCCCTGCACTACGGCCAATGATATTCATAAGTATCACAACTATAAATTATCCATGCACTACGGGCCAAGGATATTCTTGTATTCATCAATGGTCATGATCATGACAACATCTGTCCATCAATGCACTACGGGCCAATGAGGACTTTTATCACATCATTTGTAACATTACGGTCATGATTACACCGAATAATCTCTGGTCATAATCATACCAAGTCCATCTATGAACTACAGGCCACAAATGACTTTCAACAAAATATAAATATGAGGATGACGACAATAATATAAGAATTCAATAAAAACATGATACTTCTTTGTAGAGTAAAATTTAAGAATGCTTAGAAGAATATTTCCACGAAAAGATACTGGATGAATCGCAAATATCAAGGATATTCCACCAATTTCATGGAGTATAGAAGTCAAAACTTTAACCAACTGAGTATAATAAAGAATGGAATAACAAAAGAAATCACCATGCATGCGGTACTTCGCATAGACAGGTTATTCCAACAGAATAATAAATAACGGAACCAGGTCAGGCATAATACGCACCGATAGGATATTCCAACAGAATAATAAAGAACGAAATAACAACAAAAATCACCATGTATACGGTACTTCGCATAGACAGGTTATTTCAACAGAATAATAAATAACAGAATTAGGTCCGGCGTAAAACGCACAGACAGGATGTTCCAACAGAATAATAAAGAATGGAATAACAATAGAAATCACCAAGTATAGGGTAGACCGCGTATACAGGTTATTCTAACAGAATAATAAAGAATGGAATAACAGAAGTTCTCTTCATGAATATGAGAAAAATAATACCCCTTACCTTATAAAGAAGAGTACTCCGACGGTAGGGCGGGGATATACTTGAAGAAACTTGCACTACGCTCAAACATTTCTTAAACGCTAAAGAAATATGCTCAAGATAGAAGAATAATTCTCTCTACAATTTCTCTCTCTAGAGTTTCAGTGAATTCGTAAGAAATAATCAAGGAATGAGCTTCTATTTATAGAAGAATGGAAAGGCACTGTGTAATTCACTGACTGAAATCATACGCTAGATTTTTCAAAATCAAAATTTTATAATATATATATATATATAATATATAATATAACACATGATATATTAGAAAAATTCTACCACCCATGCATCATTTGTCAAGGTGCTGGCCAATTAGAAGAAAGAGGAAAAAAAACTAGTACACGTCAAGTTTGAGAAAATGGCTTTATGCACATGTTTGATAGCATTATTGGTTTGTTCAACCAATAAGGTGCAAGCTTGAAAATCATATCATATATCATGCCAAACTTCATCCTCCACCACAACCCACTCACCCACATTTAATTTATATAAACCTATTATTCACACACACCACAACCCACTCACCCACATTTAATATATATAAATACTTACTATTCTCACACACCCACACTTCATCACTCCACCCAATTCACGGTTGAAAATTCCTCCACCAAAATCCTCCACTAGTGGCCCCAACCAAATATATATATACCAAAAAAACTTTCTACCGATTACTTTGAAAAAATGGGTAAATGAGGGTCCATAAAATAAGCAAAACTTCATAAAAATCACCTTAATAATTTTAACAACATTTATCACTTTTATTATAATTCACAATATTAATCGACCAGGTCGTTCCCAAGAAAGAGGGGGCTTTCTAATAAGGATTTCTCCCTATTGGCGCGCAATTAGGTGACCAAACCTCTCCTTGGCAGAACTTCTAGACATCGTTAATATTGCAAATAATAATATCAATAACTTTTTTATCTCAATTATTGATTTAATATAAAATATCGACAATAATTGAATAAAACTGAATGACTTCTCACGTAAGCATCAATAATCAATACTGTGTGCTATTATGCAACCACGCATATTACTGTACTTTTACTACCGAGTAGTTCAACAGTATTAACGGTAAAACTTCCGCCGTTATTTTCAATAAAATATTTTTATCGTTTTCTCAATCCGACAATAATTCTGTTGTGGGGTCCACCAATGATTATGCCATTGTACGAATATTCCCTGCTAAAACGAATATTCCCCGACCAATCGAATATTATATATCCACTTGCGTACTTTGCAAAATTTATAAATATTACCCACAACTATAACATTATATTAAATTCATTCCATAATATTCAAAAATGATAATTATAGAAAATTCATCTTTATTCTTAAAAGTTGGGGTCTTACACTTAGCATCCCCAAAAGAATCAAATTGGAAAAAGAATTTAGTTACACTGTTATTATGCTATTTTTTGTTCAAGTTCTACCAATCTTAGTATATTTTTTTTCTTCGAACACTACAGCTTGGACTTAAATTTGTAACAAAAATATTGAACACTTTAGCTTAGAGTTGGAAAGTTTATGACATCTCATAATAAATAACAGTTTTTTGTCTTAATAGTTTTGCTAAAATAGACATTTTGAGGTGTATTGAGGTTATGATGTCTTTTGAAATAATTGCAAGAAAATTGGTTGGTGTTAATGTTGGTATTTTGCTGATCAAAATTCTGTTTTAAGTGATTTTTGAAATATTATATAGGAAAACTTTGAATTTCCTGACCATGGAATGCATTAAATTCCGAGTCTTGAAAGAAAAAAAATAAAAAGATTGCATTTTTTAATTTAATGAAATGCTATGTAACTTGCAGAATGTCACGTGTTGTTAGGCCTTCATGATTGTGTTATGTGTAGTTGAAAGCTGTATTTAGGGTAAGATTGAATGCATATTGTAATGCACTAGAAATACCTAGAAGTCGAATACTTTAGTGAAATAGTGAAAGACTGCCGCTGAGGTTGTTACTTCCACATAGTTAAGCTTTTGTTATCTGGATAACAACATAAAAAGGGTAAATTTCGATTATTAAAAAAATAGTAAATAATTAGGGTAAGATTGAATGCAGTTACTTTTTTGGGAAATTATATGAAATAGAAGTACTTAGAAGTGAGTATTTTGTGAATTATTAGGATTTGATCTGCATAGAGTAATGCATGTTAGTACTCAAAAGAAAAAAAAATAGAAAAAAAAAAGGATAAAAGGCATAACATTCTGAATTTTACAGGCGTATTTTGGGTCTTTTCATTTTAATAGGTTGACGAACTTCAAAAGAACCTTATGCATAGCTAATTAAATTAGCCTTTTAGTGATTATATTGAGGTTAATGCAGGTTCTGGAAAGAATTTGGTTAGTTTTTTTGGTCAAGCTGAAAGGTGAATACAAATATGAACCCCACTACAACTACAATTACATGTAAAATCTGACTCGTTGATCACTTGTATATGAAGATCTAACTATTTTGGAGGGCCTGTCGCTCAGTAAAAGTTGTTAGGTAGCATGGTTGAATGTATTTGGCTAATTAAGTTAATCACATTGCTAGAGTAAGATGACTTTGTGTTTGCTACTGACATATCTGACAGATATAGTATCCTATATATTCAGAAAGATTTTACATGCCGCGATCTTTTCAATTTTTCTCGTGTTTTTGCTTTTAATTTAGTTTTTACTGTATTAAATGTATCTTGTTGCAACATGAAGCCATTTAGGATCTGTTGGTTGTGACTGTTTATCAGTTTATGTCATATTGTCTACGTCATTACTTTGTTTTACATCAAGACGCTGCTCTTTATTGCTTGCTAAGACAGTTATTTATTCCAGGTCCATCAAATGTTGTGGTGATCGAGTCTGAAGAGCAGTGTAATAGTTCATGTTAACGTCAAGATATTCTGCCATGTCCCAATCATGTAAGACGCCCTGATCCTGCACAGTAAACACGAAAAACACCACAAGCTTGACGGCCGGACCGCCAGGGGATAGCTCAGGCGTGAGAGTGAGTATACGTGTTCATAAGGTTAACAATGGAGGATGTAATGTCTAGTGTATTGAGAGAGATAATAATTCAGTTGTGTGTATGTGAATATGAATGTTAATGTACCTCATTGTAAAGACTTGGTTGATAGGTTATACTCTCTTGTCTGGTTTACTGTGCCACCCACTACCTCTAACATAGCCCCCGTGATTTGATGGGTCCTGCCGTCTGCCTGTAGTCTACTCACTATCTTTAGCAACTGTTTACATCGCCGATCGGCTATAATCCCATCCACATTAATGCATGGCAGGTGCCTTAGTCAACTGTCATGCTTTTTCATCATTACAAGTCAAAGTAATAGATATTAAATGATCCAATGGGTTAATCCAACGAACCGACCCGGTCTTACAGGGTTAAATAGAAATAATATGATGACTAGGCCCAGTGACTTTCAAGGTTCAATAATGAAGGCCCAATGGATTAATTTAATAAGTAAGCCCAACTTACTTGGCCCAAAGAGGGGGAATATCATGACCTAACAGTTCACTTCGCAAGGTTCAAGGTATACATAGACTCTTCCATCTTATTGATATTATTTATTTCTGATTTTTTTGAGTTACTAGAAGGTTTTCAAGTAGCTTAGACATTAGCTGAATTCTGTTTCCAGATGAATCACTGTCAGCAAAATTTTACTTCACTGCCGTTTGGTGTTCTCCATGCAAGATTCTGAGTAATTTATCAGTTTATTTCTAACTTCTAATATAATAAGTTTTGACATATTTCCCCTAGTCGCATGTTTATGTAATTATTCATGATAAAGTTCTATTTAATAGCTGTCTATTGTATATTCCATCTTGCGCAGGTAGGTTATTATCTCCTATTATTGGGCAGTTGACTTTGAAGTACCCTCATGTTACCACATATAAGGTTGACACCGATCATATAAGACAAATTTCTTAGTTAAGAAAATTTTGTGCTAGTATATATCCTACTGGATACTTGTTGGGGATATCCACATTTTTGTTTTGTTTGTCTCTCTTTTCCTCTTCTTTTTTCTTTTTCCATTTTAGCTTTATATATATTTCTGTATATGGGTGTATTTGTATTTAATTATTTCCATTTATTTCTATTATTTATTTATTCTTTTCTAACTTTTATATGCTTTATGTGTATTATTTTTCTCCTTGCCTTGCTATTACATATAGGATTCATTTTCTGCCTACCCAAACTAGTCTAGGATAAAAGTCATTGTATTGTTGTTGATAGTTGACATATCTTTTGTTTATCTATTTTACAGAAGGGTCACGGAAGTGCATTAAGCAAGCTGGACATTCACTCTGTGGTAATAAAATATTTATTGTTGTTGTTGTTATTATTATTATTATGTATTGTCGAAATTTTATATCTGGCCTACCCGAAATAGTTTGGGATAAAAGATGTTGAGTCTTTAGTTGAGTTGAGAGTGTCAAAATTTTATATTTGGTTTAAGTCATGTATACTAGCATTGAGGAAGTTGATGTCTATTCACGTCTCAGTGTCGCGTGTTTAATTTTTGTTCTGTCTTGTATGGATGCATACATTTATGTGTACTAACAAAATCGTGTTTTCTAGTACAAGCTCTGAATTAAACTTTTGCATGCTGCAATAGGTTGTGCTCATCCAATATAGAAAATAGATAATGTCAATAAATCTAGGACTGAAAAGAATGGAACAATGCCAAATTGGTGTCTGTTCTAGTGTTTGAGATGCTTCAGAGTTCTGTGATGTAGTTTATCAGATATAGTTGTCAACTTATCAATCGTTCCAATTCCTGAAGCTACATCTATTTAAAGATAGATCCATGTGTGGAACTGAAAAGGGACAACTGAGGAGTTTTTTTTTTCTTTTGAGTTGCGCCGATGAACTTTCTTTCATACTCTATATGGTCACTTATATGTAGGACGGATAATCAATAACCTAGTTCTACCAGAACTTTGACTCCTAGCATATACTCCAATTAAAATGCCTAACCTTAACTAAGACAATTAATGGTCAAAATGACCAGAATACTAGAAATAATCTGTGACGCCCCCAAAATTAGGTATACATCACCCATCTTGAGTCGCCAGATACATGGTACAGAATTCAAATACAACTTACTAATACAACTGTCGTGTACAATACGACAAAACGTAACTGTGAGTTTGAATACAATTATTGTCTACTAGAGAGCATACAAACTCAAAAGGTGTCCTCAATACAATTATTGTCACACTATTTAACAGAATAGTGAGGACTACTAATACTATTCTCTGGTCCATCACTCCGTTCCCCGACTCGTTCCAGCTATATTCTCATTTCCTGAAGAGAACAGTGAAAGAAAGGGTGAGCTCAACTAGCCCAGTAAGAAATATTATGACTAAGATAATGCAGAATAAATTATCATTAGCCTTCAACAGTGTTAAACTGATAAAATACAATAAACATCAAGTTTAACTACAGCGGAAACAGCAATCCATTAAAAGAGTCAAGTAGAAAATAAAATCTACTATCTTTTATGATTTAAAAGGTTTTTCATCATCGTTATAGCTGAGACTCAGCTTAATAAATATTCCACATCATCGAATCACCCCCGCACTACGGCCAAGGATATTCTTTAGTATCACGACCACAATTATTCATGCACTACAGCCAAGAATATTTGTGTATTCATCAATGGTCATGATCATGCCAACAACTGTCCATCAATGCACTACGACCAATGAGGATTTTTAATTTTTACATCATTTGTAACATTACGGTCATGATTACACCGAATAATCCCTGGTCATAATCATACCAAGTCCATCTATGCACTACAGGCCACAGATGACTTTCAACAAAATATAAACATGAGGATGATGACAATGATATAAGAATTCAATAAAACAAGTTCAAGAATTATTTTATCCAGGAATTATTAACGTTCAAATTTGTCAACACGATACTGTTTTGTGGTGTAAAATTCAAGAATGATCAGAAGAATATTTCTATGAAAGGATACTGGATGAAGCGCAAATATCAAGGATATTCCAACAGAATAATAAATAATGGAACCAGGTCCGGTGTAAAACACACAGACAGGATATTCCAACAGAATAATAAAGAATGGAACCAGGTCCGGTGTAAAACACACAGACAGGATATTCCGACAGAAATATAAAGACAGGATAGTAAATGGATGTCACCAAGTATAGGGTATTCCGCGTATACCGGTTATTCCAACAGAATAATAATGAATGGAATAACATAAGGATTTCACCAAGTATAGGGTGTACCGCGTATACAGGTCATGTATAGGGTATGCCACTTTTACAGGTTATTCCAACAGAATAACAAAGAACGGAAGAACATAAGTTCTCTTCAAGAAGAAAGAATAACACCCCTTACCGTATTAAGAGATTGAATACTGCAGTCGTGTAATAACCGAATACTCTTCTTCTTTCTCTCTTACTCTCTCTATACTTTCTCTCTCTATAGCTTGAACGAATTCGTGAAAAATAATGAAGCCCTAGGCCTCTATTTATAGAAGATTTATTACTATTTACGAAAGTATTTACTATTTACGAAGGTAATTACTATTGACGAAGGTAATTACTATTTACGAAAATAATTACTATTTACGAAGGTAATTACTATTGACGAAGGTAATTACTATTTACGAAAATATTTACTATTTACGAAAATAATTACTATTTACGAAAGTAATTACTATTTATGAAAGAGACTCTTAGATGATGACATATGGCCCCCCATAAATAATTCAACTTACCACAAACGTCTAATAATAGACTCTTTATATACATCAAGGATTGAATAAAAATTACCAAAAATCATTTTAACACATATTTAATCTTTCAACAATTATTAATCATTTATAACTTGTCGTCTCAATTATTATTTAAATAATATAACATATTATACAGATGATACTGTGACAATAATTGAATCAATAATATAAGAGATATGATGCAGCAATTACTGTAGCAATAATTGAGTATAGTTGAGTGACTTCTTACGTAAGCATCAATAATCAATACCGTGTGCTACTATGTAACAACGCGTATTACTGTACTTTTACTACCGAGTAGTTCAACAGTTTTAACGGTAACACCTCCGCCGTTATTTTATAGAAAGATAATTTTGTCGTTTTCTAACTATGACAATACTTTCGTTGTGGGGTCCACCAATGATTGTGCCGTCGTACGAATATTCCCCGACAAAAAGAATATTCCCCGACCAAACGAATATTTTATAACAACTTGCGTACTTTGCAAAATTTATAAATATTACCCACAACTATAAAATTATATCAAATTTATTCCATAATATTCCAAAAATAATAATTATGAAAATTCATCTTTATTTATAAAAACTGGGGTCTTACAACCTCCCCTTCTTATGAAATTTCGCCCTCGAAATTAGGGTACGTACCTGGTATGTCAAAGAGGTAAGGATACCTTGATTTCATTTCAGATTCTAACTCCCAAGTCATTTCCTCAACATCGTGGTTTCTCCACAAAACTTTGACTTGAGGTATAACCTTGGAGCGTAGAATATGTTCCTTCTTATCCAAGATTTGAACAGGAATCTCTTCATACGTCAGATCTTCCGCTATTTCGTCCGGTTCTAACTCAATAATGTGGTTCGGGTCTTTCACATATTTTCGTAACATGGATATGTGAAAAACGTTATGAACACGAGACATACTTGGCGGTAAAGCGAGTCTATAGGCCACAGTTCCTATTCGATCGAGGATTAAAAATGGACCGATGAATCGAGGATTGAGTTTTCCTCTCTTTCCAAATCTTGTAACTCCTTTCCATGGAGTAACACGTAACAACACATGATCTCCTATATTGAATTCCACGTCCTTTCGATGAAGATCAACATAACTCTTTTGTCGACTTTGTGAGGTTTTTATACGTTGTCGGATCGTTTGAATCTTTTCCGTAGTCATACGTACCAACTCCGGTCCCAACAACGTTGCTTCACCCACCTCATCCCAGCATACTGGAGAACGACACTTTCTTCCATACAACGCTTCGAATGGAGCCATGCCAATACTTGCTTGATAACTGTTGTTGTAGGAAAACTCCACCAATGGTAAGAACTTGTCCCAACTTCCCTTGAAATCAAGGACACAGAGTCTTAATAGATCTTCGAGAGTTTGAATAGTCCTCTCCGACTGTCCGTCCGTCTGAGGATGATATGCCGAGCTAAATCGTAAGTCTGTGCCCATAGCTTTTTGCAAACTAACCCAAAATCTTGAAGTAAATCTTGGGTCTCGATCAGAAACTATGGATACCGGCATACCATGCAGTCTTACAATCTCGTTTATGTACATACGAGCAAGACGTTCAAGTGTATAAGTTTCTCGTATCGGTAAGAAATGAGCAGACTTGGTCAATCTATCAACAATAACCCAAATCGCATCTATGCCTTGAGAAACCTTTGGAAGACCGGTAACGAAATCCATGGTAATGTGTTCCCACTTCCATTCTGGAATTTCAAGTGGTTGCAATGGACCTTTTGGTACTTGATGCTCCGCTTTAACTCGTTGACAAGTTAGACACCTTGAGATAAACAACGCTATCTCTCTCTTCATATTACTCCACCAAAATGTATGACGAATATCATGATACATTTTGGTACTCCCAGGATGGATTGCAAACGGTGTATTGTGCGCCTCCATCATGATTTTATACTTTAAATCAGGGTCGTTAGGAACACAAAGTCTAGAGTTGACTCGAAGTATTCCTTCTTCATCGATTCTTGCTTCCGGCATAGCACCTTCTTGCACTTTCTTCTTCATACGCATCAGCTCCAGGTCTGTAGCTTGAGCAACTTTAACTTTATCGATTAAAGTCGGTTCTACTCGTATATTCGCCATCGTCACATGCGTCCCTGAAGTCTTTAACTCTATCCCCATCCTTTGTAAGTCACACAAAATGGGCCCTTGCGTTGACAATATCGCACTCGTACTTGCATGTGATCTTCTACTTAATGCGTCAGCTACCACGTTTGCTTTTCCAGGATGGTATTGGATGGTATGATCATAATCTTTCAACAGTTCAAGCCAACGTCGTTGTCGCATGTTGAGTTCCTTTTGAGTGAAGAAATATTTGAGGCTTTTATGATCCGTAAAGATCTCCACTTTCTCCCCATACAAGTAATGCCTCCAAATTTTAAGTGCAAAGACAACAGCTGCCAACTCTAGATCATGAGTAGGATAATTCTTCTCATATTCTTTGAGTTGTCGCGAGGCATAGGCTATGACTTTTCCATGTTGCATGAGAACACATCCCAGCCCTTTGCCCGAAACATCACTGTAGATGACAAATCCCTCCGAGCCAGACGGTATTGTCAGAACAGGTGCTGAAATGAGTCTCCTCTTGAGTTCTTGAAAACTCTTCTCACATTCTTCGCTCCAACCGAACTTTGTATCTTTCCGAGTCAGCTGAGTCAATGGAGTAGCGATTCGAGAAAATCCTTCCACGAATCTTCGATAATAGCCAGCTAAACCGAGAAAGCTACGTACTTCGGTCACTGATTTAGGTTGCTCCCAGCTTTGAATAGCTTCAATCTTTGCTGGGTCAACAGATATTCCACGACTTGATACCACGTGCCCAAGGAATGCTACTTCCTCAAGCCAGAACTCGCATTTCTTCAACTTGGCATAAAGCTTATATTCACGAAGCTTTTGGAGTGTCAGCCTCAAGTGTTGCTTATGATCTTCACGGCTTTTGGAATAAATAAGGATGTCATCAATAAAGACGACCACAAAATGATCCAAATATTCCTTGAATACTCGGTTCATCATATCCATGAAGGCAGCAGGAGCATTAGTCAATCCAAAGGACATGACTAAGAATTCATAATGCCCGTACCGAGTTCTGAAAGCCGTCTTTGGAATGTCATCGGTTCTAATCTTCAATTGGTGATACCCGGAACGAAGATCGATCTTTGAAAAGAATTTGGCTCCTTGCAACTGGTCAAACAGGTCATCAATACGTGGCAATGGATACCTATTTTTGATGGTGACATGATTTAACTCCCGATAATCAATACAAAGTCGCATACTCCCATCTTTCTTCTTCACGAATAGAACAGGAGCACCCCAAGGAGAAGTACTAGGACGAATAAAGCCAATGTCTAATAATTCCTGCAGTTGGGTTTTTAACTCCTGAAGTTCAATAGGAGCCATTCGATATGGGGCTTTAGAAATGGGTTTTGTACCGGGTTCAAGGTCGATACAAAATTCAATCTCACGCTCTGGGGGTAGGCCAGGAAGTTCTTCGGGGAATACGTCAGGAAATTCATTAACAATAGAAATATCGTTCAAAACTGACGTATTTTTGTTTAAATCTGTGACATGAGCTAAGAAAGCTTGACATCCGTTTTTCAATAAACGAATAGCTTTATGGCTTGAGATGACCGTGATTGATTTTAATGGTTTGGTCGCTTGAATTCGCATAATAGGTTGATTAGGAATATGAAAGCTAACAACCTTATGGAAACAATCAATTTTTGCATGATAAGTAGTTAACCAATCAATCCCTAGAATCACGTCAAATGCAAGTATTTTCAATGAAATAAGATCTACAGGTAATGTGAGGGTACCGATTTGAACCAAACAAGACTTATAAACAGTGGATGTAATAAAGGTTTCTCCCAACGGAGTTTCTACAGATAAGTCAAAGTCCAATTTCTCCGGAGTCAAATTTAATCGATGAGCGCAAGTAGGAGAAATAAAAGAATGGGTAGAACCGGTATCGAATAAAGTATAGACTTCGTTAGAGTTTATGATAAGCTTACCCGTGATGACCTCATTCGGGTTCCTTGCTTTCTGGGAGGTCACAACAAACGCTCTCCCTTGCACTACCGGCTTTGACCTTTCTGGGACGGCCTTTGGTGCCTCCACCCTAGTTGAATTGGTCTTTGGTAAACGACAAAATCGGGCCAAATGACCTTCTCTTCCACAATTATAACATGCTTTGGACGGCATTGCGCAATTTGGACTGATGTGTCCCTCCCCTCCGCATTTGAAGCATATGATAGGTGGTCTTTCTCCTTCCTTAACAACGGGTGCTGGTGCTGACGTCTTTCCATCATTGTTGAATCTCCTCTTTTTGAAATGTCCATTCTTATTGTTTTGGCCCTGATGATGTCCTCCACGCTTGTTGTCACCGCTTCGATGACTGCTCTCACTGGTATTATCATTTTGCCGGCTGCTCTCTTTTGATTGCATTGACTCGTTATCGCGCTCTACTAACTGAGCCCTATTTACAACATCAGAATACAAACACAGTTTATGAGAAATAAGATGTTGACGTATCTCCGGCTTCAAACCTCTTAAAAACATTCGCGCCATTCTCTCTTCATTATCCACCAAATGGGACGCAAACCGTGATAACTCTGCAAATTTTGCCTCGTATTGCGACACGGTCATATTATTTTGTTCCAACTTAATAAACTCCACCTCCTTCATGTGGCGAATACTTTCGGGAAAGTATTTATCATTGAACAGCTCCTGGAACTTCTCCCAAGACATCTTCAGTACGGCAGGTTGAGTACGTTTTACCGATTCCCACCAGTAATCTGCCTCTCCGCGCAACATAAAGGCGGCAAAGGGAACCTTTTGCTCCTCGGAGCATCCCAAGACATCAAATATCTTGGTCATCTGCTTTATCCATGTTTCCGCCATAAGTGGTTTTGGCTCTCCCTTAAACTCCGGTGGTCCCAGCTCCTTGAACTGTTTAGCGGTGACCGCCCGAGAGTTTCCCGCGTTTCCATCTACGTTTTGGACAGGAGTTGCTCTCGCCTGCTGCTGCATGAATTGCATAAAACCTCTGAACATTTGATCATTCGTCATTTGGTCAGTGTTGTTGTTTGCATGAGGATTTTCGCCTTCCTGATGCACATTATCCTGATTATTGATATGTGGTGAATCAACGATCGCCTGTGCTCAATTGCCAATCTCAACATTCTCAGATGTCATTTTCAGATACTGCCACAAAACAAAAGGTTAATTGACATGTAACATATTATCCCTATATTCTGACCGATCAATAAAATAGCACATAAACTTAGGTAGGTCATACTAGCGAAGGAATTCCCCGTCTCTCCCCTCCTAGTACTATTCTCACGCCAGGGATCATATCCCTAAGCTTTGATACCAACTGTGACGCCCCCAAAATTAGGTATACATCACCCATCTTGAGTCGCCAGATACATGGTACAGAATTCAAATACAACTTACTAATACAACTGTCGTGTACAATACGACAAAACGTAACTGTGAGTTTGAATACAATTATTGTCTACTAGAGAGCATACAAACTCAAAAGGTGTCCTCAATACAATTATTGTCACACTATTTAACAGAATAGTGAGGACTACTAATACTATTCTCTGGTCCATCACTCCGTTCCCCGACTCGTTCCAGCTATATTCTCATTTCCTGAAGAGAACAGTGAAAGAAAGGGTGAGCTCAACTAGCCCAGTAAGAAATATTATGACTAAGATAATGCAGAATAAATTATCATTAGCCTTCAACAGTGTTAAACTGATAAAATACAATAAACATCAAGTTTAACTACAGCGGAAACAGCAATCCATTAAAAGAGTCAAGTAGAAAATAAAATCTACTATCTTTTATGATTTAAAAGGTTTTTCATCATCGTTATAGCTGAGACTCAGCTTAATAAATATTCCACATCATCGAATCACCCCCGCACTACGGCCAAGGATATTCTTTAGTATCACGACCACAATTATTCATGCACTACAGCCAAGAATATTTGTGTATTCATCAATGGTCATGATCATGCCAACAACTGTCCATCAATGCACTACGACCAATGAGGATTTTTAATTTTTACATCATTTGTAACATTACGGTCATGATTACACCGAATAATCCCTGGTCATAATCATACCAAGTCCATCTATGCACTACAGGCCACAGATGACTTTCAACAAAATATAAACATGAGGATGATGACAATGATATAAGAATTCAATAAAACAAGTTCAAGAATTATTTTATCCAGGAATTATTAACGTTCAAATTTGTCAACACGATACTGTTTTGTGGTGTAAAATTCAAGAATGATCAGAAGAATATTTCTATGAAAGGATACTGGATGAAGCGCAAATATCAAGGATATTCCAACAGAATAATAAATAATGGAACCAGGTCCGGTGTAAAACACACAGACAGGATATTCCAACAGAATAATAAAGAATGGAACCAGATCCGGTGTAAAACACACAGACAGGATATTCCGACAGAAATATAAAGACAGGATAGTAAATGGATGTCACCAAGTATAGGGTATTCCGCGTATACCGGTTATTCCAACAGAATAATAATGAATGGAATAACATAAGGATTTCACCAAGTATAGGGTGTACCGCGTATACAGGTCATGTATAGGGTATGCCACTTTTACAGGTTATTCCAACAGAATAACAAAGAACGGAAGAACATAAGTTCTCTTCAAGAAGAAAGAATAACACCCCTTACCGTATTAAGAGATTGAATACTGCAGTCGTGTAATAACCGAATACTCTTCTTCTTTCTCTCTTACTCTCTCTATACTTTCTCTCTCTATAGCTTGAACGAATTCGTGAAAAATAATGAAGCCCTAGGCCTCTATTTATAGAAGATTTATTACTATTTACGAAAGTATTTACTATTTACGAAGGTAATTACTATTGACGAAGGTAATTACTATTTACGAAAATAATTACTATTTACGAAGGTAATTACTATTGACGAAGGTAATTACTATTTACGAAAAATTTACTATTTACGAAAATAATTACTATTTACGAAAGTAATTACTATTTATGAAAGAGACTCTTAGATGATGACATATGGCCCCCCCATAAATAATTCAACTTACCACAAACGTCTAATAATAGACTCTTTATATACATCAAGGATTGAATAAAAATTACCAAAAATCATTTTAACACATATTTAATCTTTCAACAATTATTAATCATTTATAACTTGTCGTCTCAATTATTATTTAAATAATATAACATATTATACAGATGATACTGTGACAATAATTGAATCAATAATATAAGAGATATGATGCAGCAATTACTGTAGCAATAATTGAGTATAGTTGAGTGACTTCTTACGTAAGCATCAATAATCAATACCGTGTGCTACTATGTAACAACGCGTATTACTGTACTTTTACTACCGAGTAGTTCAACAGTTTTAACGGTAACACCTCCGCCGTTATTTTATAGAAAGATAATTTTGTCGTTTTCTAACTATGACAATACTTCCGTTGTGGGGTCCACCAATGATTGTGCCGTCGTACGAATATTCCCCGACAAAAAGAATATTCCCCGACCAAACGAATATTTTATAACAACTTGCGTACTTTGCAAAATTTATAAATATTACCCACAACTATAAAATTATATCAAATTTATTCCATAATATTCCAAAAATAATAATTATGAAAATTCATCTTTATTTATAAAAACTGGGGTCTTACATAATCGTCAATTATTCATAAATTACAATAAGTACCCAATTTAATTCCAAAATCTAATCTATCATGACTTGTGAAGAACCTTACTTTACTTAGCAAAAGAAAGGAAAACCCAAATTTCCTTTTACTTGCATCCTGTACTAAATGCTAGTGAAGATAGGAATTACCATCTTGTTGTTGGGTTCCTCTATGAAGTGACGATGCATGACATTGCGATAGTCTGTCTTGATCTGGTTATTTAGTTCAGTAAGTGATTTACCTACTGTATGATCATTGGCAAATTGTATTGGTCGGCTCTTGCATTTGCTTTACTTCTACTTGATTTGTTGTCGAGTCATCTGTGATAGTGAAAATTTTCTTTTGCTGCAGCCGACACTCCACTTCTTCCAGAATGGGAAAAAGGCGTCTGAAGTAATTAGTGCTGATATTCAGCGCTTAAAGGATATCGTGGAAAAACTCTACAAGTGATGTTCAATCTGTAGCCATGTGCTTATTTATGTGCCTGTGAATCGAGAACACAGTTTAAGAATGGTTGTCTGCTCTCAAACAAAAGTAATGGATCCAAATTGTACTACCTCAAGCAGTTCATTCCCAGCACATTTTAAGTTAAAATCAACCATCATAATGAAAACCAAAAATAGTTACAATATATTGATGTATATACTTGTAAACTTGTTCGATTGTTCTCTATTTATGTGCTAATGAACTTGTGATCTGTGTGGAAACTATGCCAATAGAAATGATTGTGTGGCTTTCATTTTTCTTGGTTTTCAATTAGATGGTTATAAATTTCATTTACTTATATGCATGTTGTTCCATTCTGTGAAATTGACTCCTGTGCTTTTGGCTTCATAGGTTAGAGGGGCTGATGAGATTTTTGTTTTCATTATATCTTTCAATGGGGAAAATGCGAAGGGACGGATTGAAATAACCGTTAATAAATTAAAAATTGTAACTATAATGTATTACACATTTACCCTAATCTTAATCGCTTTTCATTCCCTTTTCCTTTATAATAAAGGTAGATAATATTAGGATTATGCATTCAATTACAATTGAACTGAATTTGTAAATTCAATAACAACCGGATACTAAAATTTTATTTCTTAAATTGCTATTCAGGTTAATTGGTTAAATCAATTTACAAATTGTTACTGTACCCAAATATTGGAATATTATTTTAATTTTATAAAATGACCGAATAAATGAATTATTTTGTTTAAAAAATACAACTCTATTGCGTTACTCGATTTTAACCATTTATGCTCAATCATCTATTAACTATATAATTAAAAGCACAAACATGATTGCACTAATATTTGGTTTACCTTTTTCTTTCCTTTTCAAATTAATATAATTACTATCCAAATTTATAATATAAGGTAGGAAACCCAATCTGTTAAGAAAAAAAGAAAAAAACCTTGTTTGTGTTAAAAAATTGGAGCTGGGACTATTAGTAATATGGATGACAAAATAACTTGAAATAAGGAACTATTTAATATCATGTCCAATCAAATATCATAATTCCTACCATTTGTAATTTAAATTTTGTAGACAAAATTAATCTTTATTTTTTTTAAATGATTGATATATCCTATCCATCTACATTCACACTACAGAGAATAAGATTACATTGTTATTACTATTAAGAGTATACTAGTCCTACAAATTAATTTTTATTTAACACTTCAAATAATTTTAGATAAAACAAATATAACATAAGATTATTTTAAAGAATTCGATATTTCTACATTATTTTTTGATATTTCTATATGTAAAGTGTACATATTAATTGATGTGTCGAATTTTTATTAACTAATATGTGGATTCTACATAAATTTTTATTTTAAGTTATTTATAAATAATTTCACTCTAAATAAATATGTGACTAAATTTATTAAATATGAAGAGTAGTAGCCTTGAGATTATAACATGACCTTAGTGTTGCACATTAAATTGAAGAAATTGGGGGCAAAGATCCTACGGCTACGGCTATATGTGGAGAGATGTTACCGTTAGATATGAGCCAAACGCTGAAGGGCTTTAAGATGCACGTGTTATATATGCAAGCATTCCCATTCACATTATTTGAATTTGATTTTGCAGTCTTTCAATTCACATTAGCTTTTGAATGACCGGTGCAAAATCCATTTTTCACCCAAATTTCAGACGTTCTCTCTCATCTCCCATTTTTCTCATCTCCAAATCTCAGATATTGGGATCCTATTTCTTCTTCCCTTTCTTCATCTACTGGCTTTACATCCCATAACAAAATCACAAACCTTCGTTTTAACCTTTGTTTGTATCTAATTAGGAATCTATGGTTTGGAAATAGATCGGGAGCTGCGTACAGAGTCTTCTCCACATGGATTTGGAAATTTAGGGTATGTGTTCTTGTCCAGACTTAATTTACCATTTTCTTTTTCTCTTTTCAATTCAGTCTTTTCCACCTTACATTCTCTTAATCCTAGGTTTTACGCCCAAAAAATCTTTTCCTATTGGTATGTATTTCTTCGCCAACAACACTCAGAATCTTCGGAAATTCATTGGCGCTGCATGTATATGTTTCTCTATAGAATATGGTTCTGACAATCTTCATTTCTACTTTATAGTTTCATAGATTTTCCTAAATTTTGTTTGGTTGTTCTAGTTCAGTACTGATGGTTATGTGCGTGTGTATATATATGTATGTAATCTATAAATGCGCTGTTCATATAAACTTTGTTTGATTGAATGTTTGATTCATTAAATTATATCACTGATTTCAATGTTGGCTTAAAAACAACTTGTTATTTTGCAATTTAATTTTGAGAATTGCCTTATGAATTCTCTGCTTTACTGTAGATACTTGATATCTTATTCTGCTAATTCTAGGTTCAAAATGAAGTGTTTCGCAATTGTAGTTTATGAGTCATTATAATATTTGCTCGTGATTTACAATTTATCTAATTAGTACTACTACAAAATACTCCTACTCTAGTACTAGTAGACACGGATGTCAATTGGGCTATTATATTTTGGTTTTTGGTCTTTCTATTTTTTACAGTGTGCCTCTTCGTATGGCACCTTGACAGACCTGGTAGATCTCAGTCAACCGTAGCTCCTGCCACCCCAATTGCCGCAGCACAATCAGCACCGGTTACACCTCAACGTAGAAGTCCTGCTGTTGTGAATGATCAGTCTCCAAAAACACCTCAGCCTTTCGTAGATTATGTGAGGAGGACAATTGATGAAACTCCATACTACAGGCAAGACACGAGGCGAAGGTTTAATCCACAACATACTTTCTAGACTCCTAGAGCGGCTTTTATTTCTGTATGTACTCTGTATAAGTGCATCTGAATCGTTTGTATCATTTAACAGATTAATCTTCTCTAAGTAGGAAAATTGTAACATGTAAAGGCATTGCTTTCAACTTTGTCATATGCCTGCCAATTTTTTTGCAGTATTTTGTGTTGTAATTTTTGCCATTAAATTTCAGTGATATAAGCACATCTTTTTTAGCGCTCTGTGTGTGTGTATTGCATCATTTGCAGCCGTTATGGTGCATTTTATACAACATTTGACATGTGGCCCTGGGTTTTTGTTGCAAACTGCAATGGTGGTTATTTTATATATACACAGGAGTCTATTGTGGATGTGTTAAAACATATTTGGAGTCATTTGTATATATAAAGATCTTGGAGGTTATAATTGTAAAATAAA